>JAQIWA010000784.1:0-25115 GCA_034693305.1 Eueremaeus valkanovi
GAGAGAGAGAGAGAGGAGTAGTGTATACTTTGCTGAACATAGTGTGCGTTAGACTACGGTATATCGTATAGCGTATACACAGTACAGCGAAGTGTACACACAAATTGTGTCTCGATATCTACCGTTTTCTGATTAATGCAATACCAGAATCAGATGCCTGTCTAATGCATGTGAACTTCTGGATCGATAATGTTCTGCTTCTGTGACCAAAACTTTTTCGTCAGTAATATAACACAAAATTGAATGAATAGTTGCTCTAAATTTTTTCGCTATCAAAATACACACTATATTCCAGTACACTCTATGTTGTCTACTTGTGCTCTATATCGAGAAATTTTTTATTTTTTTCTGAAAATAAAATTATTATTTATTTTTTTTTCGTTGATATTGTCTGTGCTTAACACAAGTGAAAACAGGAAGTAATGACGAAAAATAAATATAATTTTTCTGTTTATTAATAAAAAATTTCTCATAACTCCAGTCGTAATAAACAATTTATATTTATTAATAATAATTAAAAAGAAAAAAAATTAACATTATTTTCGTCTTATTTGTCAAAATCAATATTTCATTTTTTAAATACATAGCTTATAATTACATGGAATAGAATTAACAATCAGTTTATTTATTCAAAAGTCATTATTATTTTTATTTCTAATTAACATTAATTATAAACCTTATTATGAATATTCATAATGTTATTCAGAAATACTTTTTCATTAATTTTTGAGCATATCTTCTAATTTCAAACAAAATCTTTTTTTCAAACGAGAAAAATCTTATTTGAAATAATCATATCTTAAAAAAGTTATGTAATATATTGCGCAATGCTATCTGTGCTCTCTGTTTAGTAGGTTATACTGTTATGTATTCTAAATACATAAAACAAAATTTTTCTTATAATATCTGATATAATGAGAGTTTGTGTGAGTGACTGGGATTGAGAGGAGAGGAGAGCCCACACACTATTTTGGCTGTCGTGCAAACTTTTTTGTCTCTATTTCTTAGTTTTATATGTATTTATATGTTTGGCTGAATTTATTTTCTGATTTGACACAAAACTAAATAAGAATTATTCAATATTTTATATTTCTTTACTATCTTTTCTACATATGGTCTGTTCATCGCATGTGGTTTAGTCTGAAATTAGCTTTTTTTTATAGTATTTATATGTGTTTTATATAAATATTCTATATTTTAGTTTTAAAATAAAATATATTTTGATTTATTTATTTTATATCTTTCTCTTATTTTATAAAAGTGGGCTAATTCTCACTCCGGATAGATTAAGTTCACTCAGAAATTCGGCTTAACTGTAATTTTTGATATTTTCCGAAATAGTTTTTTTTAATTTTTTCTCTTATCATTCGGAAAAACATATTTTTAATCTTTAATTTATATCTAATCTAAAAATATGAGCAAAAATTAAATATATTTTTTGTTCGCTTTTTAATATCTGATATATATATAAAAAGTTATTCATTCAGTGTTTCTCTTATTTTTTTAAATTTTGAATTTTGTTTTATAATATTTTTGTTTGTATTTTCAATTTTTTGGTCTTACTGTATTCTGTATTTTTTTGTTTGAGATGTTTATGTATTATAAGAATAAACAGATGACTACTGTATTGTATATCAGTATCTAATCAGTGAACACAACCACTGATGACAACCCGTATATACGAACCAATTCTTTGGACTTATATCGACAATAGAGTCGACATATAATTTCAAAGTCATATTACATACAGTATTAATAACCAACTCTTCAGTCATACAGACAGTAAGGAAGAACACACACAATAAGAAGAACAGTTCCATTGAATCAGTTGTGTCACACAATTGATAAAACTATATATAATATAAATTTCATATATATTGTGAACACATTTTCTTTCTCTCTCTATTCACTTGATTTGTTGGGTTGACATGCATTGGCAATCCTGGAGCGCATTGATTAGCCACTGGTTAGTTAGCCTTCTTTTAATTGGTTATTGATTTGATGTTTTTGCCAGAGTTTAAGATTAAGATTAAGGTTCGGTAATTGCATAATCTTCTCGAGTCCGACAGTCGTTATGAGTGAACAGCCGTAGAGATCAATGTTAGTTAAGTTGACTAAATGTTTGCCGATAGCTGTCAGGCCTTTGTCTGTGATTTTGTTACATTGGCCTAAATTAAGAACTTTGAGCGCACATAATGTTCGCGATATTTTGATCAGACCCTCGTCTGTGATACCAGAGCACGCGTTCAGACTCAGGCTCTTCAGATGAACCAGTTTTTGTGAGATATGCACTAATCCCTGGTCACCGATCTTATCACTGCTGAAGCTTACGTCCAGCACTTGAAGCTGTTTGGCGGTGCCATCGCTCAGATGTGCCAGACCTACATCTGTAATGTTGTCACAACTCCTTAAATTGATTTCTCGTAAGTTAGACATTGAAGACAAGTATTTCAGACCGAAGTCCATAATTCCGGAACAAAAACTCAAATTAATTGATTTCAAGTGATTTAGTCGTTCGGCGATATGACTGAGCGCCTCATCAGTGATCTTCTGACAGTCCTGTAGACCCAAAAACTCCAGCGACAATATGCCGGCGCTCGGACTACTCGTCTCGAGTGTTGTGCCGGCAATATGACCGATGCCTACGTCTGATATATGCCTACAACTCCTAAGGTTGAGATACCTGAGTCGCTTCAGATTTAACGCAAGCACTAGTAGTCCGCCGTTGGTTATGTTGGAACAGCCGCTCAGGTCTAAAGTCTCGACATTTTTCAAATGTGCGGCGATTTTGTCTAAACTAATGTCTGAAATGGGTTTACACATACTTAGGTTCAGCTCTACTAAGCTATCGACACGTCTGGTCAGAGCGCTGGCCAACCATTGATCGGTTAAATTGTAACATCCGATCAAATTAAGTCTTTCCACGTTTGGCACTCCATTAATCACTTCGCGAACCGATCGCCGAATGCTTAATAACTGCAAACGAAATGAAAAAAAATTGTCGAAATAGTTCTCTTAATTATCTATTTTTTTTCTCTCCCTTTCCTTAAGTGTCTCTCTTTTGTGATTAAATTTCTTTCTCAGACAAAAATATATTCAAAGAAAATATAAAGTTATTCTTATGAACAGTATTTCGGATAAGAATCGCCAAACGCGAGGAAAAGCATATTTTTATGTGTTATTTATTGTTCTTAAATAATAAAAATTATTCGTTTAATGTCTTTATTCTCTTTCTCTTTTGACAATAATTACAGTATATGTCCATAAAAATCAAAGTAAAGACTAATTCATTGCTCTTTGAGTTTGAATGTAAAAACTTTTATACTTTTTCTCTCTCTATGTATTCAATGTTGGAGTTATGAAGAGAGAGACTGCCTGTGAGAGCAAAGTTAACCAAAAGAAATCTTATCATATCTTACAGAATATATCGCACGATTCGACTCCTATTTATATTGCTCTCCAATTTTTGTTTTGTATATATTCTTAAGCTTTATATCTGAACTGAAAAACTTATAATTTTCTGGTTTTAAGGTTAATATGAATAATGTTTGGGAAAAAAAAGAAAAATATAGAATAATAAAAATGTTTTTATAACTTTTACTTTAAATAAATTACATGTATTAGAACAAGGTTGATTCAATAGGATGAGCCCGTTTTCTTATTATTATGATTTTGTTTTTGCTTATACTGTACTGTATTATGCTATCAATGATTGACTCATTTCTTTATATTTTTACTATTTTTGGAGTTTTTTTTAATTGAAATTCAATTTTTAAATTAAACTATTTGTGAGTTTGTTTCAGAAAATAAATGAACTGAATATAGATTTTATAGAATTGTAAACATGTTTTCAATATTTGTGATCAAAAATGAAATATCTGTTTCTGGCAAGGTAACTCAAAATTCTAGTTTATGTGAAAGCTTTTGCATCTCTTTGTTTATAGCGATAATTAATTCAAACCATATTCTGATATAAACCCACATTTTCCCCCTCATATGATAATTTGCATAATTAATCTGGCTCCTATCTGGGAAGGTTATAGAGCTCTTCGGACACAAGTTTTATTGACAATAATTCTAAATATATTTCTAATGAAATATTTTTAGATTTATTTTTAGCCTTAAGTTTGCGGTCTTTTAGTTGAGAATAATCAATAAATATGTGAATTTCTGCCCGTATTTTGAACTAATAGTCGGACAGAGAAATAGAGGGAAAGTCTTAATATTTAAGCCCCGATAATAAGGGAATGTTATGTTTTTGATCGTAAAGTGTGAGAACATTTCTGAACATTACCTGAATTTTTTTGATACCTCTTCTGACAAGACTACTGAAGAGTGCGTTATGTAAAGTGCAGACAACACTATCAGGTGGACAGTGATCACAATTCCTCAGATGTATCTTCGCTTCGACGCCTTTCCACACCGACTTGTGATAGCAGGCGTCTCTCCAGGCGCCACATACTTGAGCCGCACTGCCTTTGTCTTTGACATCAAGGTAGCCAAAAATTAAGGCTAATATCTCTGGATATAGACATGATATGTGTGCAGTCGGTCTGTTGTGCCAAATGACACAATTGTTTTGTCGATTTCTTTTACTCATTTATGGAATTATCAAAATTCAGTTCTGGTAAGTTCTTAACTCGAGTTCAACTTTTCAGTCAAAAATCATATTAAAAAAGCACAGAATTATTGAAAAGAATATAAACGAAGAAAAATATATATTTAATACAAGTTATTGAATATCACAAGAATATGAACTGATGGCCAGTAATGCCACACAAGTTACTGAATATACTGTTGAATAAAAATTGAAAACAACAAAAGTGAGCACTGATTTGCAAAACAAAAAAAGCAAAAAACTTTGTCAGATAGTGTGCCGGAGAGTGCGAGAGAGAGATAGTATGAGAGTGAGAGAGAGAGGAGAGCCCTAACCAATAGTTGATATCACGCCTCTCTCTATGTTCTCTGCGATACACACATGCATTACATTCACGAATGAGATATATTAAACGTTAGGCTGAGTTAGCCTTTATTATAGAGTAGAGGAGAAACTTGTCTGTTCTGTTCGAGAGAGTGAGCTCGTCTAAGCCCTTGAGGCAGTGTTGCAGTACATTTAACAGTGTGTGCAGAACGCACTGTAACGATAGCACCATTGCCATAGCCATAGCCATAGCCATAGCCAGTGCCAGAGCCAGAGCCAGAGCCGAACAGCGTATAGCTTATAGCTTATAGCTCTGAACTGACTGTACTAACGATCAATTGGAGAGTTCTCTTGCAGTGAATTCTCTTCTATCATATTCCGTACACAACACTCATGTGTTGGCTCTCCGTATCGTTGCTTCACTACATGCGAGACAAGAGTAGAATCGTCTCTCTCTTTCTCCCTCTCCTGCTCTGCTCTATGCCTTCCCTATGCCTGTGCCTATGCCTGCCTTCAAGCATCACATACACAGACTAGTTATGGTTGGCTGAGTTCAATATCTATGTGCCGGTGTTGGCGATGCCTGCGATGGTTCGCTTATTCCTCACTACACTATTATACTGTAATGCTATGACTCCTATCATGTTATATGTTATGCATATTATTCAGGACTGCAAAACATTACAACTATTTCTATATTAAAGACAATATTTATTAGAATATAAATCACAATACAATCCAATTGTTTATTCATATTTCTGTTGCACTCGTATAGACCATAGGATCAGAATATTCTTATGAATTCAATTCAAACCAATTGGCGTTCAATCGAATTCAAGTGCTGTTTAACCCTCTCTTCACTCATATTATATCTATATATCCGTCTCTTATGTAATCCATTTGATCGCAATCTCAGCGCATATTCTCACTCAATATCACAATCATAAACAAGTATAGGCATAGATCAGGTGCTGCAGAGGTGCCCTGGGATCGACAATCACCACAAGCATTTCTATTATCTGTTATTTTTCGCGCCAATTAAAGAGTCTAGATAACATACTAAACAGAAATTCGGCTTAAATTGACTATAGCTACTTGTTTCTTTTAGCCCTGACTCTCTAAACACTAGTCTTATTTAAGCCAAAGTTTATGAAATTGGGTAAATTAGCCTTTAATAACATTAACTTTTAAATTTTTGAATTTAGAACCTGATCATTTAGATTACAAAAATAAAGTATCATTTGCTCTTCCCTCTGTTGGCGAAGAAACTTACCTGTGCTCAAAATAGACGATTAAAGTATTGAACTATTCGAGGAATAGGACGCCATCTGTTGTCGAATTAACAAAAACTAATGATTCGATTATCACCGGTATATTTGAATCAGGCATTTGCGTCCAGTATAGTAAAGTTACCCCGCCTCAAGTTTTAAAATTGCCGGGGTATTATTTTATTTTTTCAATGAATAATAGTCAGAGTCAGCGAAGGGGGGCAGCACAAATATTCACTAGAATTGCAAATGGTCCAAGTATTATACTATTCCCCCGTGTAGATTTTGAAATGCAAACAACGAATACTCAACAGTACTTTTCGTCCGTAAACTAAAACTGACGCTCAGGGCTGTTCTATTTTTGTTTCTTCACATGCGCCTGAACTTAGCACAGGTGAGTTTATTTGTTACAATTCAGTCGATTTTAAGCACAGATAAAATCAGTTCAATTTTAGTCCACTATTGGCGCTATTTTGACAGTCATTGTGACAGAAATTATGCTCTGGACATTTTACCTTCAATAGCTTCCCTAGAATTATTGACCTGGGCTTCAGTGATGAGTTTTCTCAGTGAGTTTGTTATCCATTTATATACACCATTGGGTGCCCCCCTTCTGCATCACTGTATTATGGGATATGTATTCAATGCATATCTAAATTAGCCGTATGTACACTAATAGTAAAATATGACTCAGATTTGAATTTGTAAACATATTTAAGTTATCAAGTTCTTAAACTCCTTCAAGATATTAGACCAAACAAAGCTGGGTTATAAAATTCACCCGGAAGTTGATATAGTTAATAATTGACTCTTGACTCCACCCCATATTTCTGATAAGTTCTTTCACCAAATTCAGACCGAGAACAAAGAAATAGCCCGGAATATTTGGAATATCCTGGTGAATTTTATAAACTTTAAATGTACGGTATGTTTGTGGCACTACAGAGGGGGCAACCCTTCAAAGTGTTCATCGGTTACAGCATTACAGGTCGATTGACACTGATATTGAGGCTGTGCGCGATTATAGCTTGTTCTGGTGCCGAATCCACTATAGTATAGATGCCTTACAGTCAGCACCAATCAAGAGTGAAGGGGCGGTGCATATGCCAGATGATTATTAGACTGAGAGAGGTAATAAAGAAGTTTGTCAGTCAGGGCAGTCAGCACGCGGTGGTCATACCGGCAGCAAAGCTTACATGAGTTGATTCCGATTATAATTGAACCGATATATTGATTGCCAATCAATTGATTGCAATATTATTAGTCTTCTGTCAAAATATTCAGTGCTTTTGCATATTGTGAACAAAATTGCAAAAAGTGGAGCAAAACAGTTGATGTGATTCTCAATTGAATAATATATACACAGAATATATTGAATATAAGCGGATTCATACATGAAATCAATTATGGATTCAGTTCTATCATTTGGATTCTCACTATTAAAGCACATCTCTATTCAAACGAATATTTAATTTTCTACAAATGATGTAAATCTGAAAAATAATTCATAACTTGATTGCACACCGAATGCAGTAATTATTTAAAATTCTGTAATAGTTTTGTTGTGAACTTTGAGCTCAGACCACAATTTTGTGCACATTTTTACCCAAAAAACTGTTGTGAATCACATATTGAGTGCAATTCTCATCGACAGTCCAATGGCATCAACTCTGGGATATTATTCAGTTTTGATTTTTATCGTCAATTTGGCACTGGTTATGCCCCAGTCTATGGCCAATTGGATGTAAGTCTAATTATTTTGTTTAGTAATGAAATGTTTTAAAACTTTGTGAGAATTCCTGAAGAAAAGCAATTTTATTGAAAGTAAAGAATTAATATTCAGGTTATATATTAGGATTAGAACACTAACTGTGCCGACAACTGTGCTATTTATTAAAATATTAAATGGATTTTATTTATTCAAATATTCTGTGCTATATGTGATGGATCATTAGAATATGTTAGAGCGGACAAATGAGCTGGATACAAAAATAAAACTGATATAAGCAATTCATTAATACATTTATTGGTTCTGTTTTACAATTCGTTTAATGTAATCGAAGAAAAATTAACTCAAATTAATATTAATATAATTTAATAAATAATAACAACATTTTTACTGTATTTCTGATTTATTATTGATTAATATAAATGATTCAAAACGTTAGCATAAATTTGTGAATCATAATAGAGATTAACTTAACTGCAAAAAAAAGTAGTAAAAAAGATGAGAATAAATATAAGCTATAAATAAAATCACTTTATTTATGAAGTTTTAAATCAAATATAATTAGTTATATGTTATGTGTATTCATGTCTTCTTATTATTTAATAAACTAAATGTAAAAATAAAAATCTTAACTATACTGTTAAATAAGTTCACACATAAAAAGATATGTAAAGAATATAAGACTGTGGGGGTAAGGGGTAAATATATGCGGGGCTAATCTCCCAATTCTATGTGTTAGCTCCAGAAAAAATATAGAAATCTGTTATAATTCTCATAATAAGCAATGACGGGCACAAAAAAATAACTTTTTTTGCTGTTATATATTGGTTGAGAGTCATGCTGGCACAGGCAGAAAGAACCTTTTTTTTACTTAAATTCATGACCTCCTGTAGTCTTATAGACATTCAATACATGCATTTGGAAGGCATGCATGCAATCACAATCACAATTATCCGATACTATTATACAGAATAGAGCAGTGAGTGGAGAGTCAGAGAGAAAAGTAGCCCTATTTCTGATTTATAGCTCAACTTATGTATAGCACTCATAGGCTTTCATTCAATAGCATCCAATCAATTAAAATCTTTAATATATTTAGGTTTAGGTATTAGTATTAGCTATTATTTAGTGTCCGAATGATATATGAATTGTAAGTCTTTTTTCTATTATTTTTAATTCAAAATTATAATCGATTTCTTTCGTTATATGTATTATAAGATCTTATTTAGATTTTTATGTTTTGTTCAATCAATTCACTCATTCACTCATTTTGATTGATTCGTTTGAATCCTTACTGTTAAGTCGTGTGTAGGATATGATGCAAAATATTATTATTTTTTTGTTTCTAAACATAATTTTTATTCACATAACTTAAAACATAAATTCGTTTTCCTATGATTCAGAAAAATATGTTTTGTTTTTTGAGAATATTCTCATTTATTCATAAATTGAAACACTTTTCAAGTAATTTAAATGCTTTAATGCTTTAGCTCTCAGGTCGGGTGGTCTGCACTCGTCTACCATTTGTAACACCATTTAAAAAGTGAGAGAGTTTTTGGTTTGAAATTTTGAGCTTCACTTCAAAAATATATTTCTCGGATACATTTTTAAGGTTAGACTTGACTGAAAAATCTTCTTTCATTAAACGTCAGTTTTTAGACTTCACTTTTTCCTCGTAAGTCTACCTCTCTGTGCACTGTAAGGTGTAGGCCAAGCGATTGGGTGGGAAACACATCAATTAAGAAATGAATTGAAAGAACTTTAAATACAACGCTTAACGCCTACTATAATACCTGACGACAGTTCACTCTAAATATGCTGAACGAATAGACTGTATATTATAGCGAAGAGAAGTGAATACAATGAATGAATGCATATATTATGAAATGAATATTCTTATACCTAAACTATTTTTATTCTTAAACCTAATTAATTCAGTGTATTATTGATTACTCCATAACTTCTTCACATGTTTTCTATTTTTATTTTTTTTACTAAAAACTTGACTAAAAGTTTTGAATTAACATATAATATAGCGATTGTTTCAAATGATTATATTGTCTACCTGTGCTTATTTTTATACTAGAAAGGAAAGCCACACCTTACTTTTTGCCATCAAATGCAATATCCCTGACTCATTTTTCAAACAGAGATGCATCTCATGTCCTGACACTAAGGCTCAGATATTAGAGAGAATTATTGCTTTCAATCCATCAGTTTTAACATTAAACGAAATGCATTTAACTTCAAATTAAGTTTGAAATAAAGTAATTAAAAAATAAATAGATTTTCAGAATATTCTGTTAAATATCACATTAACTCAATTTGTCTCAGATATTGGTTGCAATTACTGTATTTCAAAAGTTTAGCCGAATATTTAGAACTCATTTTAAATTCTGATAAATTTGAAATTTTTTTAAACATTGAGTTCGAGTGATTCGATGAGTGAATTCCGCTTTTAAGCTCATTTTTGTTTTCAATTTGTTATCATTTCTTCATATGATTAACATATCAGTAGTTCTGCTATCGATGTCAGCAATGTCTGAATTGACGGTTACTTTGGGCTCAATTTTTATTTCTTTTTCCTGATTACTGGTGCCCAGAGTTAGGCCAGTGGTGTTGCACAGAACAAATGCTAATAGCGCTGAACAATAATGACAAGACACTCGAAGTGCTGTTTTTGCTCCAATGTCTATGTCTTTGGTTTATAGCCATCGAATGCAAACATATTATTATCGCTTATCTATAGCCCGAATGCACTCTCGGTTTCGAATTTGATTTATGTTTTTCTGTTTGTTTCACAACAGAACTGAAAGAACATTTTGTGTGTCTTAATCACTATTATCTGATTTAACCAATTATAATATCATTATATTAGTCCAACAAGACTGGACAGGATTGAGTTAATTCCTCTTCCAAGAATAGCTCGAACCTTTAATTAGCTTGCAGAATTCATTGCAAGACACATTTAGCCCAAATCTCAACCGAGTAATAGAGAGTTTTGTGAAATTCCTTACACTTTAATGGGTTTGACTGTATATTAAATGTATTAAAGAGTGATTTTATTTAAAAACCTTATTTAACCGGAGAACGATTTTTTTCATTCTATTCGGGTTAATTTGAAACTATTAATGGGTTTAATAATTGATTGCTAATAAATGATATTTTTTAAAATTAATTGTTTATTCTTTTTATATGAAATCTAAAGTTCGTATTAATTTCGAAATTATTTGATTCATTAAAATTAATATCCAATTAATTAGTATTCAATTGTCTATATTTGCTGTCAATTTAAACGAATTAAGCAATAAATTAATGTAATTAACCCAAAGTTATAACTACTTTCTTATCGTATACTCCAGGGCTATGTGAATAGTATCAGTGAAAAAGGATTTGTTCATCAATCAGATAAAAAATTCGTTTATTTATAGATATTTTCAAATTAAGGATCAATTTATTCACAACTAATTTTGAGCGAACAATAAATTTAATTGTTTTTATTTATTGCCGCAAAACATATACTTTCATAATTTGTTGAATAATTTTTTGCATTAATTCAATACTGGGTCATTAGAGGGTCAATTCTGATTTGCAGAAAAATAGTTATTTTTAATTGCAAGCTAAGTTTAACTGCTAAATCCTCTTGAGCAATCTGTCTTGCCATAACTTAGCAAGGCAATTAATCGAATTCAATTAAATGTTTTATACTTTTATTCGTCAGATTTTAAAAGTATTAAGGTTATTTATTAAAAGATTAGTCCTGGAGTACAGTCAGTACAGTAGAGCACAAACTTTTGTGACAACTTTATACTTATGAATGAAATTTGATTTAATCAAGGATTCAAAATATCCTGTGACCTAAAATATAGCCTCGAATACATTAGTTGGTTATATGAGTTAAGCATAAAAATAGAAATCAAAATAAGTAATTCATTCTTATTATACAGTTATTGATCTACAGTACAGTAGTATTAATATAAACTAGGATTTAATGCAATCGAAAAAATTAATTCAAATTAATATTAATATTGTTTAAGAAGTAATAACAAAATATTTGCTGATATTGTCGTTCATTAAAATAAATGATTCAAAACGTTTGCATATTTCTGCACAAATATCTAAATTATTAACGATTTTCATACATATGGTTAATATAAAAGTAATTTGTATTAATAAAGTGCTCAATAATAATAAAAATTAAGATTAATATTGCACTTATTTAATGAATTTTTCAAAAATAGGATCTTTAAAAGGAAATCATTATATTTTATGCGAATATTACTACAGATATATAAATGGGATAAAAAAAATATTTTACTCCAGAAAAAAGTTCGCATAAAAATATGATTTTTTTCATAGTTTGCAAAGAATTTATTTTTTTCGCTGATTGATGGCATCGAATGGCAAAAAAGACGCCAACAAATTGAAGGCAATAATTCAGGAAAATATGAGAAAATATTTCCAAATCAAATCCACAAATCAGTTGTGAAAATCTCATATTTTTATTGATTCTAATGTTGAAAACATTTGACTTTTTTCTCTGTACTTCAATATGAAATACATTCACAAAAATACTTGATTTAAAAGAATAAAAAATGAAAATATAAGTGAAATGATTTGGAAAATGAAAGCAGAAATAAGGGAAGGGAGGAAAGTTAGATAAATTCCTTTAACTTTAACTTTAGTTATATAGCTATCCAGTTCGGGATTATAAAAAAAAAATATGAAAATACAAAAACCAATTTTTCATATTTAATACTTAATAAGAAAAGTAAGTTATAATAGCAATAATTGCCTCTAAAGAGAGAAAATCACTTAATTTTGGGAATTATTTAAATAAATATATTATTTCTTATTAAAGTATAGTTTGTTTTTGTTATTCAATTATTTCTTTGTGTAGGCTTTGGATTATAATTATTACTCCAAAAACATAATATTAGAGATGAGAAGCAAAAAAAGAAATATAGTTTAAGAGAAATAAAAACTTCTTAAAAGTTATTTATGCGAAAAAACACCCGAAAAAAGAGAGAGAAAAAACTTCTTTAATATTAGTGAAGAGAATATAAGTTTATTGTATATAAACATAAATTTTATTCACATTAATTATGAAATCTTGTCTTCGCAGAGAATATATACATTGAGTGAAGATTTTTTTTGTGCAAAACTCTGTCTGACTCTTCTGTATATCGCCTTTCCTGTAAACAAGAACGCCTGACTCAATAACATTGGATCGACACTATAATTAGTGTCTGAACTGAGACTTTTATCGCTCAAGAAGTATGTCTTAAGCGAAGGACTTATTCACCACTTATTTCACTTGAGTTCACTTCATTAAATGCATTAGATCTCCACTCAATCCAAAGTGCGAGCGCAGGCATTACTGATGGCCAGTCTACCAGTGTCTTGTTTTGATTCTGCCAGAGCATACAACAACAAGAGTGCACTTTAATGAACATGTTCTTTAAAATAATTATTTGTATTTTTTTAGTCTAAAGTTTGACTTAAAAATATTTTCTGACCGAAAAATGCTTTCAAATAATATAGTAAACGAACGAGAAGTCTGTCTCTAATTTGAATACATAAATATTCTGTACACAAAACAGTGTACTTTTGTGGCCGACTCACTCACTCATTCACTATTGACAGACAGACTTCACTATTCAATGCCAAAAATAGTGGAAGCGTTGGACAGAGTTTTTTTTATCACTGAATGCAGATTTTTTTTGTGTCTGTCCTCTAATCTGGAATTAAAATCTTTCGGTACACAAAATAACGATTTTTTTCGGTCGACTACTTATTACTCATTCGGCATAAATACTACGAATACGAGTTGTGGCTCTCTATGGCCTCAACACAACCACTCAATCCAGGAGTAGAGCTACGAATGCATTGGCAAAACACAGATAATAAGCCCAACAAATATAACCAACAGTTATATAATACTTGACTTTTTATATGCAAAAAAGTCATTTCGCCTTTCATTCCGCTCTAATCCTCGCATTATATAAGAGTCGGCCGAATAAGTATCGGATGAATAGAGGATAGGCTGTGGATAACGAAGGGTGATATAGCCTAATACTTATCTTGATGTTTTGCACCAAGTACTGTCTAGAACTAATTATTAGCACTCATAACTATAGCATAGGCACAATCAGGCTCAGCTGTAATCCAACTAAATCTGATCGATCACTATTTGACTTTAATATTGGTCCTGTTTCATTATTTTAGCCCTGGCCCTTGCGGTTCGTCATTATCCCTGAACAGACTGCAAATCTGCAGATTATTATATGAAATCTTTTGCATTGAATTTCAGATTTCATTTAATAAAAGTAATTATAATTTTGCCTTCACTTCAGTCGCTCTGATTTGGCTTTCGTTTAGCGATTGAGTCGTAAAATGTTGTGTGAAATGAAATATTTATCGTTAGCTCTCATTAAGTGAATAATAATTATTCAAAACATTTCTTTTTACTTAAGAATCACTTTCAATGATTACAAACTTTTTTATGTGTTTTTGACTGATTTGTATAGCGATGACAATATATCTGACGACTGGGTGGTCAGGGATTCCAACCATTCCAACAGAAAAATAAGATTTAGAAAAAATGATAAAAATTAAGAAACAGTTTTGACACAAAATCTGTTAACATTAATCATTTCAAGAGAGCATCTGGATCATTTACAGTAATAGCAGACTAAATATCAAATCCTTTTCACAAGAAATATGTGTTTTAATTAAAAAAAGATTTATTTATATATAAAATCCAAAAGAAAACAAATAAATTATAAAAATATAATTTATGACTATATTCAAAGAGTGAGAAAAATACTAATAAATTATGAAATAATGAATTATTATAATTAAAAATCATTGTAACGTAAGATTAAAATCTCATTCATTCATAAGATTAATAAATGTATTGAAAAACAGAAAAAAAAGAAAATGTCTTATAATTTATATTAAATACTATTAATTTGTTTTCTTGTTATAATAGGAATCTAGGAATGCAAGGAATAGGAGTCATGAATAATGGTCTCAATCCATCAGATTTATCCTCATATGAGACATCTATGATGGCAGGAACGGGAGGGCCGGTTACCGGCACAGATCCAAATATATTAACATCTGCTCCGCAGCTCTACGTTCAAGAGAAGCTTAAAAAGTTGCCATGCTCACAGTTGAAGGGACTGAGCAAGGGACAGACACAATTGTGCTTTTTATACCAGGACCACATACCACATATAGGTCGGGGCGCTCGGCTCGGCATAAGTGAATGCCAGTGGCAGTTCAAGAACAGGAGGTGGAACTGTTCCACTGTCGACGACTCCACTGTGTTCGGACACGTACTTACCATTGGTGAGCACTGACACCAAAATATCATTTCAATTATCTATTCTATTATTCTCTCTGTTTTTGAAAAGTTTTTTCTCTTTTTTTTCTGTGAAATCCCATTAATTTTTGTTATTTTTGTTGTTTTTTAATTTCTATTCAATTCTATAATTAATCCCTAAATGATTGACAATTTATTATTTACTCGATTGACATGTTTTATAAGAAGTTTTTTGTTTTTTATTTTTTTCTATGACTTGAACTTTGTTTCGCATAAAACTATTTTCGAGTTCTTTATGTTTTTTGTTTTGGTTTTTTTCAATTTAATTCAATTATTATTTTTCGTTTATTAAACTTTATTTTTATTATTGTATTTTTTTTTTGCTATTTTTGTGTTTGTTTTTTGTTTTCCATTTTATTGATTGGAAATTCTCTAATCAATTAATATTATATTAAAAAATTTGTGTTAAATATATATTTTTTCTCTTTTACTGTATATAAAAATTAATATTTTTATGCGGAGATCATATATAAGATAAGGACAAAAATTGTCTAGATTACAAAATAACTTTATCTATTAGTACATAAAACTCATGCAATTCTAATTGGGATTAAAAATTTTGATTATATTATATATACTTATTATATATTTAATTAATCAACGAATAAGAAGTAAGAAATTTATTTTAATTAACCGTTTTATAGCAAAGAATTAACAAAATTTCGTTTCAATATAATTATATCCAATCAAATCAAAGGCTTATATTATATAATATTAATAACACATTATATAAAAACTAAGGAAAAAGTTTTATTTTTGTGTTACTGTATATGAGAGAGAGAATGGATATAAGGAAATGATAAGCAGAAAAAATTGATTCATTACTGGAATATATTTATATACATAATGTTGTGGACTCTAAATAAGGCTATCTTTTCAAACGGCTAAACAATTAATGCAATTATTTTATGCATAATATAACAAATTATTATCTCTTTATTAGAACTCATGATTTAGAGTAGATTTTTTTGACTCATTATTATTATTACTATTTTCTAAATTAAGATTATTTTTTCTCTTCATGTAATGAACTGTACTTTTTATACATAAACTACTGATACAGTGCTTAATAGAGTGGGTCAGTCAATGATTTATATGTTTTTCTTACAGTTCGCTCCAATGTCTTCTGTTATATACCAGAGATGTTCAGCACTGCATGTTAATTATAAGAGCAGATTGACCCATCTCATTCCATAATATGTCGAACCCGGGGCTGTAGAAATAGAAGTTGTAGTCTAAAACTATGGGGGTCATCTTGCAACTTTGCAGGAGTTGGTCATACCTGAGCTATTTGCACATACGTGATAGTCACCTGTGTTTGAATGTAAAAAATAGATTATGTTTTGCTTTTTATTTAGTTTCCAATATGTCTTACAGACACGCAATGTGTTAGACTCGGAGTCACAGAAATAAAGTAATAGAAAGAAAAATCAATTAATTAAATAAACTCTCTTTGAGTTCAGCAAAATTGAAATCAATTTTTAAATACTTTGTGTGAAATGTTTTTTCTCCTAAAAATATAATTAATTAAACTTTTTTTTTCTCTTTCTTAAGACTAATTTGATTTTTTATAATTTTTTAATTTTTATTCTGAATTTCTAATCTGTTTTCGCAAATTATCATTGAATCAAAAGTTTTTTGGTTTCGCTTTTTTTCTGTGAAATCATGTCTTATAAAGAAATTAAGTCTTTATTGCATTTAAATTGCAAATTAAACACAAATACGATTGGAATTAATTCTTATTTTTTTCTCCAATATATCTATAGTTTAATAACGAAATACTGTATAAAATCTTTTTTATCTTAGCTTTGATTTCTTTTGCTGCTGTATATTGTGTGTGACCTAACTATTGGGAACTTTTTTTTTTATTTATTACTTATATTTTCATTTTACTTGCGATATATTAAATGGGATTTTGGTTGTCGAGGATTAGTTCAAATAAGTATTATGTGTTTTCGGGCATCAAATCATAGTTTTCGTTATTATTTCTTTACGTTTAGCAGACATTATGTGAACGACATTCGATTAGTGGTCGACAAATGGCCCACAGATTTGAAGAAATATATTTCCGAATATAAGCCCCACTTATGGCTACCATTGCATTGATTTGTGGATAACAAGGCATTAGAGAGGACTGGGATTCTGTTCTGATAGTAATGGCATAAATCTATTGTTCAGATTTATGTTCACAAAAACACTATTGAGAAGACATAGAATATGGCAATGATTTTATTCTCCAATAGACTGACTGCCCCTCTCATTGCCTTTTCTCCGCTCAACATCTGCACCCAAATATCAATCATTTCCATACACTCTATACACATACACAATATATTAGACATTTGTCAGAAGTTTCGCATTTGGTTAGCATATAATCAAATATATTCTTATTTTTAGCCAAAGATACGAATAAAATGTTAGAATTCTATCCGAAATATGCTTTTTATCAGTCAATACATAAGTTTTAGTTCACATAAAAATCTTTTATATGAATACTTCCAGCACTGTATGTAAAGTAGGCTATTATAGTGTGTATAACATTTCGATTCAAATTGATTTGTTGGGATGTGTTGTGTAGTTTCGGTGCGAAATCTTTCTAATATTTAATATTTTATGTATATTTAAGTTTAAGCTAAATGTCTTTCATGTGTTTATTTGATAGTCAAACTTGGATTTCACTTAAATATATTATAACAAACAGTGGTTTTTGTTTGATATTTAAATTTTAAAGCAATACATGACTGCCTAGAGATTGAATGCCTGCACACGAATGAAAACATTTTATGAATACTAAATAGAAATATTCATTCTTTATATAATTTACCGCTCAGTAGGAAATCTCGAGACAAGAGAGAGAAAAATATCATTAGTATTGAAAATATTTGTAACACAAAGATATCATATTCTGTCCAATGTCTTAACCTATTCTCATACTAACCCAACGAAGAATTTTGTCATTAAATCGATTTTTTCAATTAAAATATTAGATTATATTCTTTATTACTATTATTATTGCTGTTATTATTCATAATTACTGTATTTGAAAGACTGGATTAAATTATAGCTTTGAATGCCGAATATAATGAGACAATATTTTCACCCGAACTTATTTTCACTTTTTTCTCGATCGAAATCTTTTCAAATGCAAAAAATATTCTGAATTGAGATCAAGTTTTGGAGAGAAAAAAGTTCAAAGAAATGTATGCAAATGTAATGTATGTGTGAATGAGAGGTATGGCATGAGTTGGTTAGCTTTTCCTTTTCCAGATGGGCTCTACACCTCTCCCTCTCTCTCCTTATCACTGGCACTGTTAGGAAAGTAGAAAAAATATTTGCCAATAATAAGTGGTTTTCCAAACGGCCATTAAATTCATATTATATGATAAATATTTTTATAAGTAATCGATTGAATGGAAAAATAACAAAATCTAA
Source organism: Eueremaeus valkanovi (assembly GCA_034693305.1). Taxonomy (NCBI): domain Eukaryota; kingdom Metazoa; phylum Arthropoda; class Arachnida; order Sarcoptiformes; family Eremaeidae; genus Eueremaeus; species Eueremaeus valkanovi. The sequence continues at coordinate 18,741 of JAQIWA010000784.1, forward strand.
CGAATTATTAATTCTTTGAAAAGTATATGAATTGTCTTTTTCTAACCTTTTTTTTGCAATTGTTTAGTAAGAATGCGATTTTGAAATCTCTATCCTTTAATATCAGAAATTTTTTTGGCATTTAATGTTAAAAATAATAAATAAAAATTTCGGAAAATTTATTTCTCCAATAATTTATAAATGAGTCCATGAATTGAGAGTTCATTTATCGCTGAAATAATTATAAAACTTTAATTACTGTTATTAAACAGAATGTGTATAATAAAGAATGTTTGGCAAAGAATTTTATCAGTTATCAAGAGTGAAACGCAACATATATCTTAGCTTGGTTAGCTTAATACTGAAAGGATAGATAAATAAATAAAACTAAAAATTTGATTTGATTTATGATTGAAAACCGTTACTATATTTATATATCTGTTCTATTTATTTATTATTCTTCTTATAATTTTTGTTTTATTTCTTCTTATTTATACAGAAATTTCTTTTTATTTTTATTTATAATTTTATTAATAAAACTGCTTTATCTCCCAAAAAAACGGGTAACTGTATTGTGTATAATATTAATACCTGTGCTATAATATTGTTTCCATTAATTTATTATTTATTTATTTTTATTTGATATTCAATTTTAGATAATTTATAATCTTCTCGAGTAATCAAAATGTGATTTATTACACATTCATATAATAAAATTTATATAAATATATTTGTTTTGGGGAATCGTATGCTTTTTTCCTTCTCTCTGTTTATAGTCCTCATCCATTTTCTCTTATCGAAAGCCCAGAAAATTTATTTAATGATAAGAACTTTTACATACATTGTGTTTAAGTTTTTTTTCGGTATTATGTGAACTATTCCTTGAGTTCAAAACAGTTTTTATGGCTTTTTATAAACAAAGTAATCCTAAATATGTATACGAACTCCGAGTTCTTGATGAAATGCAGAATATTTTTAGACATAAATGTCTTTCTTATCCATAATTTACATTGGATTTTGTCTCCCGTTTTATGACAGAAATTAACTTTTTCTTCCTTTCCTTTTAGTTTATTACTCAATCCATTCACAGATTTCAAATATTTTTCGCCAATACTATGAAAAAAGGCGAATATATTAGTCGAATGAGGGTTAAACCAAATTATATAATGTTGGCTATACTACACTGTATAATGAGAATCATTTCAGGTGTTATCCAGTAACTGATTGCTTCTCTCCCAACTCTCCCCTTCCCTACTCGTGATATATCGTATGAATGCATTATCAGATCAGATCAATAGTTATGCTAAAAATAAAGCATAAAATAGTGCTTTCACTGCACATAAAAAATAATGTGGTTGATGTAGCCCTGTTCCTAATTAAATATTTATATAATTTTTCTCTGTTTGCATATACTGTATAAAGTTTTGCATTCAATGGGAAAGTTGTGTTGAATGCTTCATACATATCAACGTAAGTTTATGCATCTGTGATCTCCTTTTTTCAACGCAAACATTAAGTATTAGTTTTTTTCTCCAAACATATACTTTCGTATCGAATCATTCAATGCTTTTAAAAAAGTTTAAAACATTTTTATTTATTCATTAAATTAAAGCTAATTTGAAATTCTCTGTGCATTTCGTGCATTAATCAATGGCTCTTATAATTGATTTGACAGAACCTCCAGAAGAGTCTGAATGTTTAATCACTGTCCAAAACAAAATATTTGTGCTCAAACATATCATTACCAGTCCATGAATTGGGCTCTTTTGTAGGGATATTAAAAATATTTTGCTCTTTTGACTCTAAAATTCAGTTTTAGTTTTATGGAAAACATAGCAAACAATATGTTATTACCGGTACTGATGGGGAAAATGACTTAAGAAAATGTGTTAAAAAGATAAATATATATTGTTTTTATATTTTTAGTCTTAGGTTTTAAAGCCCGAAAGGCTTTTGAAAACAGCAATAAACTGCTCGATAACTATTCATCAGTTCCTTCCACTCTTTGGCGTTCATAAGAGTGATCATTATTGCAGACAATGACAAGGTTTCTGAAAATGTTTTTGAAAATACGACTTCCACTCCAAGAAAGCTCTTAAACAAGAATTATTTTGAAGGCTTAGCACAGAATTAGTATTAGTATTAGTATTGAGGCAAAAGAGCAGTTAAAATGATATGTTTTAAAAGTTTTCAACATTTTTTGAGCTTTGAAAACATCGAACTCTTCTCCATATTATCTGACTGTATATGCATTAAGATTTATATTTTCTTTCAATACCTTCTTTTGCCTTATTTTTAATTCTTATTTAACGATTTTCTTCATCCAAACCCGTCTCAAAATTTTTTAATTTTAGCTCATTTTCCTTAAAAACATGTTTCGATTCGATCTGACTTATGGTTTAGTTTTAAGACTTCATTATTTTTAGAGAAGACCCAGGGTGTATAAGCAAGATCATCCAAAAATATTCCCAGAGTTTTGTCCCTTATTATACACTCTATCTGGAATTTTGACTATATTCTGGGTTAAATTGAATTATATCTAATTTCTAACACATGTTATATCCAAATAATTTCAATCAAAATCAATGAAATATTTAGTTTTGCAGTCATTCTGACCACCATTTTATTTGCCCCTATATTCAACCCTGCATTCTGAGCCAATTTGTGTTCTCCCCCGAGTTAATAGAGCTTGATCATCCGGGATGATTTTATAATTCAAGTGTAACTTTGGTATGAAATTAATTAATGTTTATCTAAAATAGTGGTTATCTTTAGACACGAGAATATTTGGATCTCACTTATGCTCTCAAATTCCGTATGAATTTATTTATTGGAATTTATAAACTATGTCATCTTAAATATGAGTAGTAGTGATGCAAAAATGAGATTTACTCAAAAAATTATTTCTTGTTTTTCATTAATAAGTTTTTTTTGCTGTTTTGCCTAAATTTAAGATACTTTGAGAAAAGAGTTGTTTTACTAAACATTATTATTATTTAATTTATTTCAAAGTATATAAGAAATTGTATAAATCATACGTAAAAATATTGTATCTATTTATTAAATAAGTTAACTGGATATACATTAATATTAATGTAAAACAATTTATATATAATTTTATTTGAATGAGAATAGCTTTAAGTGTATATAAATCTATTCGAGCGTATAATTCAAGCCTTAATTCAAACCTAGTTTTCTGAGACTTTCAAAACAATCGTTTGGACTTAAATGAGCCAAAAATTATTATAAGCCATAAATAAGAAAACATAAAAATTAAGCGAACAATCAGTTTTGATTTGAAAGACTAATTCTTTTGTCATAGATATAAGTGCTTAACAAATAAATTATTCAGTAAATAGATTCTCAAGAATCAGGTTTTGCCGTAATATTACTCTTCAGAGTATAATAATTATTATCTAAGACTATGAAAATGATCGATAAATTAAGAGAAAAAATTATAATTAGAATAACAAAACATAAAAATAAAATTTTATTACTGAAGAAAAGAAGAAGAAAAAAATTGATCTTTTCTATTAAAATATAGAGAAAATTGATGTGGACCATTATTTTCTATTCAATATTTTTCTTTCCAATCGATATACGAAAAAAGCACCTCAACTGCAATTTATAGATACAGTGCTTTCAGTTTATAATTGCTATTCATTTCCAGAAATGAGGTCTTAATTTCAAAAAATAAAAATAAAAACAATAATAAAAAAGATTCTTAACTAAAGACAAGACAAGAAGTGAGTGAATAATTCACAGTTTTGTGACCTCTCTCTCCCAATGCTATCTATATCTCTCTATACTTGTGTAATATCAATAAAAATATTTATGCATACAGTTCAAGGGTCAGTCGATAAAATGAAATAGCATTCAGGTTCACACCATATGAGAGCTGCGAATCGCAGGTATTTTTATTATTTTTATTTTTCTACATATTTTCGATTTTGATTCTAAATCTATTTGGCTTTAAGTCAAAACATTTAACGTCTCATTTGATGTGGAGTACATCCAATGTTATTAATTCTTAAGATAATTTCAAATATTTATTATATTTTGTGATGAGTTTGCACAGTATTATGAAAAAAGAAAGAAAATTTTGTTCCGTCTTATTTGCTTTCGTATATCATCCACGTATGTAAGTGTTGGCCATTCAGTGCACTGAACAGAAAGATTGGAATAAATAAAACAGAAATTCTCATCAAATTGTCAATAAGTGGTGTGCAGTCATCAGAAACAGCAGTGAACAGCACTGACACGTTTTATTACATACTTTAGGGCAACTATTTTGTGCACATTTTAATTGCCAGTCATATAATTTGACTATCGTATTGACTATCAGTTCCATCTCATAATATACCAGTGCTTTTGGGATCATATGTGGTATCATCAGAGAGACGGAGGAGAGAGAGAGAGAGAGAGAGAGAGAATTTTGATTTGTGGAGCGCATACTTTGCCTCCAGCTCTTCTGAACAAAGCTCTTCACCACCAATATTATAGCATCGGGATCACATTAGCTCTCGCATGCACTGCTCTGTACTGATACATAGTATTCGACAGCTTTTTTGTCCTCTATTTTCCATTCAATATATTGTGATTGAAATTACAATTTTATCTTTGGCTGCAATAATAGGAATAATAGGAATGTTAATAATGAACAGAAAATTCCGAAATGAATTGCGAATTGAGAATAGAATTACTCAAAGAATTACAGAATAATCAAAATAAGCGTAAAATTATATTTTCTTTTTTTTATTTCATTACAATTCTTAACACACAATAAGTTAATATAATATAACTTTTGGTCCCCTTTATTGAGAAAACCGGGAATTTTCTATTGAATGTTATTATTCTATTAATAGACTCTTATTATTATTTTTTCCTTCACTTTGTTGTATAGAAAAAATAATTTGTTTTTTTCTCTTATTTTTTCTTGACTTGAATTTGTTTATGATATTACATATTATTATAATATTTTTAAAATTAGTTTTCATAGTTTTAATTCAAAATACATTAAAAATTTATTTTATTTTTTTTCTCAATCCATACGAAATATATTTTGTCTGCAATTTCTAATGGAATTAAAAATGAAGTAAAAAATTATATAATATATAAGAAATAAAGTAATAATAATAATAAAAAAAATCCAGAAATAAGATGAACTAATTTTTCTCTCTCTTAGTGTTAATACAGTTTTTTCTTCTTCTACTGAATTCTTAATTAATTACAATTTAAAAACATTTCACGAAATCTTTTACTACTATTAAAAGTCTTGAACTTTATTACAGATTTTTTTTCAAGTTTTATAGTTTTTCGAAATAAAACCATTTCTTTAATCAACTACTCATCAGAAAAGAGAGAAAATATATATAAAAATCTTTTATCTGTTTTATAATAATTATGAAAATACAGTAATTTTCAAAACCATATTATTTCAGCTTCTCGTGAAACGGCATTCATGCACAGTATTACAGCTGCAGGTGTTGTCCACGCCATAGCCAGAGCCTGTAGGGATGGCCAGTTATCCCACTGTGGCTGCAGTCGTGCAGCTCGGCCTAAAAATTTACACCGCGGTAATTAATGATCATTTTTCTATATCTATCATAAAATTATTTTACACACAAAGTATTGTATATTTAATAAGTCTTATTGAATGAGCGAAAAAAAGACGAGAAAATCATTTTTCATTCTCCGGTATAAAAATAATCTGTTAATTGATTCAACACATTTCAACAGAGCTTTTAATCAAATAAAGTAATTGAAAAAATCGTTTGAAAAGAAGAAAATAATTTGTTTTTTCTCTTATTCTTTGTATACTTATTCTGATTGCATAATTCAATAACCAAGAGTGGATTTGGGGCGGCTGTGGCGACAATATCGAGTATGGATACAAATTTGCACAAAGTTTTGTCGACGTTAAGGAAAGGGAGAACAACTACCCTAAAGGATCTCGAGAACAGGGAAGGAAATTAATGAATCTGCACAACAATGAGGCTGGAAGACGAGTTTAGTAACAAATATTAATATTATCATCCCGTTCCCCCATCCATTCCCCTTCTCCCCTCACTATCTATCATAAGTAAAACTAATCTCATATCCATTTGAACGGTTAAAACAAAATTATTATTAATTTAGAAAATATTTATTTCAAGTCATGATAAGTCTATATATGGTTTGCAAAAGAATGGCTAAATTAGAGCCAAAAATACATTAGATTTCATTGATTTTAAACAAAACTTCGTTAGAGGTGTGAATAAGAAATGCTTTTTAAAAACTTTTTCTTTTATCCGTTACTTAAGTGAATCCTATATTCATATACAGAGTGTAATCTCTATTTAAAGGTAAGAGCGAAAGGCAGGGGGATAATCTCTTTAATATTTTTCTTAAAGAAAG
>JAQIWA010000785.1:0-25110 GCA_034693305.1 Eueremaeus valkanovi
TGATTAATATTTGACAACTCGTGCGTTGACGGGATTTATAATTGCAAAGACGCCAATAATAAAAGAAAAATCCTGTAATATGAATGTCTTAAATCTGTGAGTATTGAAAAGCAATTTGCTTTAAAATTATGGACACATTTTGAATGGTCAACTATTTTGAATTACTTTTCATTTCATTTTCATTACTTTTTAGATTTAGTTGGTTCATTTATTCGGGTCAAAACATAGTGAGAGGTGGAATAATTTTATAAGAATATTCTGTCCGAAACGTTGACTCGGGGTAAGATTCCACTCAAGTGACAACTTTGCACATACATTATATGCTTAAATGGGCTCAAGAATAGTATATTTTTAAGTTAACTAAAGAATAAGTTCATTAAACTGTGTGAGCATTGGATCTGAGATTTAAACTTTAAAATCTAACGGTAAGTATTGTATTGGAATCGTATCAAAAAACTCAACGGTTTTTAAAAACCAACTGTACATTGAGTCCACACTTGAAGGAGAGGGGGAGGAAGGAAGGAAAGTAAAAAATGGTACATGACACAGTCTCTATTTGGAATTATCATTAAATCTATAAAACTTTGTTATAATTTATTTGTTTATATATTAATTAAATGAAAACAAATAAAAACTAAATCTTAAAAAAATATCTTAAATCACGACATAAGTGAACAACGAATGCAAATCATTTTGGTTCAACTTTTTATATCGTCGTTACTATTGAATACCTGATAAGAGAGCACCGGAGCAGCAAAGAGTTACCTGTGTTTTACATCTGTCTCTGTTCTGTTGCTCACCAGAGCCAGTGGTTGTGAGCACAGGAATGTGCAAAAAGAGATCGCGTGTCTCATATAACAGATGCAATATTGCACGTGTAGTGCAAGACTGAGTGCCTGCCTGTGCCAGAAGCGCACGAACTTTCATAACCGACTTCTGTGGAATGTGAGCACCGAATGACAATACCTTTTTAAGTATATTTTTTGTCCCCAACAGACAAAATAATGCCACCATTTATACCCACACCTGTCCCACACCTTAAACAACTATTTTTTCTCTCCCATTCCCTTTGCTCTTCGCACAGGCAGTCAGACTCTCTATTTGTTAACCGTTTTTCCCGACTCCAGACGTGCCTTACGATTATTGCGCGACTGACCGACTGCTCACAGATTCTTAGTTATGATTATTGCAAATGTTGTCAATTGACTTATTTGTTGGACAAAACAGTTATCAGCGATTCATAACATTTTTTTTGCAAAAATAACTTTCAGTTTAGTCGGAAATATAAGTAAAAATAAGGCAATAATTGAAAACAAAATAAAACTTAAATTCAAAAATCATTTATTGAAATGAATAGTCTTTTAATTGGATTTAATATAAATTAGAAATAGAAGAGAAGTCATACAAAAATAAGAAATAAAATATAAATAACTTTTTAGTCAACCAGTTGTACTGCGAAATCCGGCCCATTCCAGAGACGGGGGTTTATACCAGCGCTTATATATTCCGATTGTAACAAACCAACAGACAATACAGTATGGAATCGAAAATGTATTAATAACCGAATAAATGAGAGAACACCACAATATATGACCTGTGGCTCCGATCAGTCCGATCACATTGGTTAGTAGCACAAGACCTGTCAATCCATAGACTACTGCCGAGTGTTGCCTCGGGTATGGGCTGAATGTAAGGATAAGGATAATTAAGAATGCGATGAATATGACCAGAAGACAAACAACTATTTCTATGACCCTGGCCACTCGGTATAACACCCGCACATTCAGATCGAACCAACCCCTCTCTAGTGGTGTGAAAAAATCGATGTTTTGCTGTTGAGGTCGTTCTTTCATATCATATCTATGGGCTGTACGCCAAGACTCTGGGTCCTGACCTATACTTATGTCTTCCTGTCCATCTTTCCTGTGCAGCACCGGCTCAGATTTAGTATGTTGTGAAACTTCCACTGTTTTTGTGTTGTCTGCAATGGAGGAATCGGAGGAATGTTGTCGTATTGTCACTTCTTCTTCACTTGTGTCCTGTGTTGTCGTACTTTGATGTTTGAGTTCATTATTCTTATGGTCAGACATAGGTTTATGTTCTTCTGTTTGTGTCAATATTATCTGCTGTTCCATTAGATTTGTACCCATTTTATCAATTTTAACGTTTATTCAATTCCTTATGTTTGCAGTTATATCTAAATTCACAGTTAAATCGTTATTAATATCCAATTCAGTCATACAATCGCAACAATACTAAACACTTTAGTCTAAAGTCGAACACAGATTCAGACAAAGATCTCGAGCTTAGCTTAAGGTCAGAAAAATGGCTTTAGTTTTCAAAACGTGTCTCAACTGAACTCTTTGGATATTTTGCCAGAAATTAAAAAATTAAATAAATAGGAAATAAAGATTTGACGGATACTGTTATTCTTGCAGTACATGTGCAAACTATTGTGTATTAGCGCGGGTCAACTATAATTCTTATATAAATACCCTGACCAAATAAGCGTAAAGGCGCGCACTCTTATCTAAAGTATTCAACTAATCAGCTAAATGATCTAGTTCTTTTAGTTGTCCATTAACTAATCCAGCAAACACTGTACAACTGTGTAATCAAAGGTAAATAGCATTCAAACAGACTTTATATAAGAAGCAAATGAAGACAACCTATGAATACAATGAGAATATAATGGAATATCTGAGCCATAAATCAAGAATACGAATGGAGTCACAAAAATATATGTAATAATTGTGATAAGAACTGACTTCAAGATTGTTTCATTTGATCCAATATCTCATTACATCTGCTATTCATTTGAATTTATTGCTAAAGTTTTGTACAAATATTATATAATTTTCTTACTTTCGTCGACTGTATGTTAATATTTATAATTATATAAAAATAAAATTATTCAAACAATTATAACAAATATGTGGACAACATAATAGGTGTGCCAACCAATCAAACCACTGGTCATAAAATGAATATTATTGTTGAAAATAAATTATTTGACCGGAATATTGAATAATAAAATAGATTTCTAGAGTTTATTTGCAGATACTTTGATTTTATATATTTTTCTCTTAAAGACTACTGGAAAGCACCCTGGTCACATGATAGGAACCCGATTTATTTCACTTTACGACAATCTAAATAGTTCTTCGTTGGAGGCATAGATCCAATTTAGATAATAAACAAATAAAGAGATGCTTTCAATAAATTAATAGATTTTAAATTTTATTGAATAATAAATATGTTTTCAATTATTTCTGAATAACTATTGAATAGAATTTTTTAAATTCAAAGTTAGTTTTTAATTAACTCTTATATAAATGCTCTCTATATTTGTTGATTCATTTATAGATAATATTTTTAAATTGAACTATCAATGCCTTCTCTAGAAGCAATCTGATGGTGAGGGTAATATTTGCAAATACTGTATAATATAATATTTGCCTTTCTTTTGTTAATATATACCTCAGAATAAGACACAATGTTGATACTCCCTGGCCAAATCTAATTAAAAAACTCGATAGATATCCTAAACAATTGGATAATTATTGGCCACTTGCTCACCCCTGTCAGAGTGAAACTTCAGTTTTGCCAATTTTTCAGAATTTAATTTTGAACCGCAGATGCATTTATCGATTTAATGAATTTTTATGCAATTTTTTATTTAATACAACCCTTTAATCAAAAAGAGGCCCAAAAATGAAGAAATATTAAGAAAAATATATTTATTGCTTCATTTTCCGACATTATATCTGTAATTAGTTTTTGTGTTTGGGCCTCAAAATTGAAAATAAGATAATTTTCTTCTCTTATACCTAAAGATGTTTTGAATTTATTCAATACTCTTCTGATTATTATTATGTAACTAATAATTCATATGTTTTTCTGATATCAGGTTTTTTCTAATGGTTTTTAAACTATGGAGTTGTAAGACATTTGATCGAAACATATAAATCATTTACTTTTTTACTTTTCTTTAAACTTATAGCACATTCTACTCATCCCTTCTTTACAGTCAAACTATTTTATCCTTTTTTTAATCCAAAGCAAATAATTGTAATAAAAGTTATGATAAATAAAACTCAATTCATTTGTATGAAAAACATTGAATATTTTCAAAAGTATATAATTCTTATAAATAAAGATAAAAAGACATTCATATTCTTATCAGTGATCAGTATCTATTTGATTCACTACTTATAGGATTTGTCTGTAAGAGTGAACTCGTGGAGGAATTGCTAGGAAAAGAAGTGAAGGCATCAGATGTTGAAGACATCATTCATAATATTCATAGATTATATACACTTAGAGGTGAATAATAAATAAATTCTTGATCTGAAGCCTCAAAGTCTTCAAACCTATTATATTGTTTGCTATGAAGTGACGCAACTCTGAAAATATCGCATACTTTGAGAAACAGATGCATTCCTACGATTACAGGTGAGGGCCAGCAGTGAATAAATGAAGCGATGGTGCGACGAGGATCAGGAGCAATATAAAAAACTACTGGTCTATACTATAAGTGTGTATACACTATAAAAATCTGCATTCATTCAAAAATGTGTGCTCGCGTGGGAAAGGAAGTAAACGCGTGCCCATAAGTAACATATTTTCACTGTATAACTGACTAGTAGTGACTACCAGTGCTCTACTATTAGGCAATACGAGATTTTTTTTTCTGCTGCCGCGAAATGCCTGAGAAAACATATGTCTTGTGAACGTTAGGCAGAATTCTATACTATTATAGCAGAGATTATATGATTTGAAACCACTTTCAGTGACTAAACAGTGGAAAAAGTTCTTTGAAAAACATTTTCTCTACTCATTCCATAATAGAGTAGCAAAAATTCCCGAAATTTTTTCCCTTTCTTAATCTTTCGCAGAACCTTTTAAATCTCATATTCTTTTTATGTATTTATTAATATTTATATTTTTGTTTCCATAAAATTTAAAACAATATTCAATTAAAACAGTTTAAAAACTTTTGTTTCTCTAAATGCTTTTCCAATTATTGATATTTTCATACATTTTTCACATAAATTCTTGACTAAAACTGTTGGTCAATATTGGTTTGGTCTTAACTGCATATAACATATGTCTTATGTCATAAATATATACAGTAATTGGAAATATTTGTCTTAAGAAAACACTTCCAGAGAGCAGACAAAGTCCAACCCAACCGTTAAAATTGGTAACTGTTTTCAGTTAATCAACAAATATTTGTCACAATTCCGGGAACACAAGAATCTCCGACAAAAAGTTTGTGTATCTTTTGGTCATATATTTCAAATAGTTTGTCAGTCGATTAGTGGCTGAGATTGCTTTTCGCGGTTAAAGTGGATAAACATTTAACTGGAAAAGAATGCATCAAAATATTTGCACTCTTTTAGTTTGAAATCTTGCAAATGATTTGCTTCATTACATACGAATAGGAATGCAATTATTTAGACATAATTAACAAAAATAAAGTTTCGTTAAATGAAAGTCGCTTTTAGTTAATATTAATTTAATTTTTTTAAGAATAACTAAAACTATAAGAAATTATAAACTCATTCATCAGTTTAATGAGTTTTGCCTGTATTTTGCATTTTCTCACATAAGCTATATATCTAATAAATGTGGTGATAACGGAGCACTGAAGCCCCCAGTTCTTGCAGCTGTGGTCACATATATTTTGTGCCGATCTATACAAACATTTATTTTATGTGTCGATATTTTTTCTTTAAAACTCATTTTTCTCTTTTTTTCTTCACATTTCTACATTTCTCTTGTATGTCTAGCCCTTAGAGTTCATACGGTTAGGCCTATCTGTACCAAAATTGAACGGTCAAAGATCTCTGGGTACTCTTAGTCTAACTGAGCACTGGTAGAAACTGAACTCCACAGAACTGCACCACAATTTACGGTTCACTTAATTTAAATGACAGAATTTTTGGGCACTAAAGTTATTGGCCTTTTATATAAAGTACTGTTCCTTTGAATACTAAAAATATATTTCACTCTTTGACAGAAATAATAGAAAAATATTGTTTTGTATTATATGTATTGAAATGAAAGGGAAGGCTATAAAGTTTGTGTGGGTTTTACCACATTTTCTGAGGTTTTTCTTATATTATATGCAATAAGTTTTTGTGTGTAAACCGAAATGTAATTCTACACCAGAAGAATGTTTTACCAGTTTGTATGCACGGCATGGATGGCATGGATGGAGAGAACATTCAGTTTTCTCGATCTCTTTATTTCAGTTTTTCTTATTCTTCGATAATATTTTTCTCTTCTCTCCCACTCTTTAATCGACGCAAAATACCGAACAGTTTTGTCTATTTATGGTTTTGTGTTGTATTAGTGAACTAAATATATTTTGACCCGAGTCTGGAAGCAGTTACTGGATTCCAGTTCATGAGAATCAAAGTCTTCTGAAAAAATTTCAATAATTTCTAAGAACTCCGTTGTATCCAGTATTTTAATAAAGGTAACAGATGACTTACAAGTTATAATAGAAAACAAATAATTGAATGGGGAATAAGTGGAAAATCAATAGTTGTTTTGGACAGAGATTTAAATTTTCTTTAGAGACAAATTCAATTAAAGTATGCAAATGTACAGTTCGTATGCTTTATATACAATAGTAATAATCCAATTGATTATAGAATGGATTAGAATTAAATGTAATCAGACGTAAAACTGGACCAGAATTCAGATGCAGTATAAAGAGTGGGTTCGACCAGAAAAGACTCGATCCTTGCATTCGGGTCTAGTGTTTACTGTTGTGCCTCTGGAGACCCAAATGACATATACATTACATTAGGAAAGAAAAAGAGTGAAAAATAAGTCTTATATTGAATTGAGTTCAGAATATATAGATTTCTGTCTAAAAACTCCCAATTTTTTTAAAAATGAAATAAAAGGAGAAAATAAAACAAATTTATTGAGCCGTAAGTAAATTGATGAATGCGGCCGATAACCGATCAGACCCTCGGCATGAGTCCAGTTCATAGCCGTATGGCTTTCCTCCTTTAGTTACGGTCCAACAGTTATAGCCCTTTCTATGTTTATACGACTGACCGCTCGACCAGAGGATCCAATTTCCAGACTATACTGTACTTTCGTATTATATTCTATTAGTCCTTAACTTTCTTTTTCTCCGTTTTTTCTCAATTTTTTCCCTTCTTTGGTCTTGCGATCAGATTCCTCATCGGAGTACTGGCACAATCACAGTGTGAATTCACTCACTCGTAATATAGCGGAAGGTTTGAAAGGATTTGATTCTCTTCTCTGCTCTGTCTTGTTGTGTGAGAAAAGTATTTGCGCACAAAAAATGTGGTTTTGGTCCGACTTTCAGAATATATTCAGGAATTTTTCGCCTAAATATGTTTTTTGTGGGTTTCGACTAACAGTTCACTCAATATAAATATTTATATACAAACACACACTTTGAGCAGAACAGGGAAGTTATTAACCAGAAAACAAAATTGGTTTTCATTCATTAGGTGTATAACATATGTCACTGAAATTTTAAATAAGTAAAGAATAAGTTCTTTGTATTGAGTAAATCAGTGTATTTTTAAACATATTTTCTATTAATTAGTTTTAAAAATGTTATTATAATTACTAAACGATGAAAAAATAAACTTCTAATCGAGATTCACAAGCCTTTCAATACCAATATCTAATTATCAATTATAACGTTTATTAATGGCTATAATTTTCAATTTAAGTTCAATGAAAAGTTAACTGATATTTATAAAAAAAATATATTTTTTTGCTCAAACGTTTTGGTGGTCTGTTTGAAAATATCGATTATAAGCTACAACTTTAGTATGTATTGAAAAAATTTTTGTTTTCCTTTTTAGTTATTCAATAGTTGTTTGTATTCTTTTTTATAGAGTTTTTTCTAAACTTAGCAAAGCCTCAGAAATTAGTTTTTGAAGAGAACCAGAAGAAAAAATAACTTGATATGAAAATGATATGAATTAATAATTCAATGTCAATATTGGAAGTCACGACCAAATGATTACCGGCCGCTCTCTCGACCTAAGCCCCGGCGAAGAGCACAGCAATTGCCAGAATATGCTTAAAGTGATACAAAAAATGGTATATAATGTTAATGTATAATAGATTAGAAGTTTTGACTTCAGTTTGAGATCCATAACTCCAGAGATAACTTTACAGAGGGTTAGGTAGTTAAGAGAAAACACCTGCAGATCAGTATCTAATTATCAAGGTGTGGATTAACACGATTTTCAGTTACACACTAAGACTAATAACACTGATAGGCACAGGTATTGATATAGTTTTTAGTGCTACTAAAGAATAATTTTGCCGCGAAATGAGTCGAAAAAATATAAACAATTTTTTTAATAGAAATTCCTTGGATTACAACATTTTTTTATCGATTTTTAGATAAGATATAAAAAATTCATTACTTATTGAATTCATATTAATATAAATAGCATTTAAGTGATTGACTTATTTATTAGAAATTATTTTTCTTTCATTAATATCTATTATGTTATGATTATTAATAATAATTTCATTTAATTCAACTTAAGGCAGAAAATTAATTTTAGACTTCGTATGTATTATTATTTTTTGGTTTTAAAGAGCGGATAAAAATTAATAAAAATTTTGATAAATGCCATTTTTGAGGTTTATTTTTGTTTTACCCTTAGGTTTAAATCTATTACTTTTATAATTATTAGAATTTATTATTAATTTTGTTTTGACGCAATTGATTGCTTGCTATTAATTATATTTTTGTAGTTATTTATGAAAAATAACAATAATAATAAAAATAAGTATGGTTAAACAACTAGGTGCTTATGTAAGATTCAATCGAAATATCAGAAATTTCCAGATTAACGGATTGATGCAAACATTGCTGATCTTATGAATACATATACATATTTCAATACATATTTTCATAGAGTATATGAAAATAATTGTTTGAATCAATACAGAACTGCTTTATCACAGTTTAACAACAATTCTGAATAATAATACTGTACTCTGTTATTTAACTTAAAATTTCACTTAAAACGACCAAAAATGACCATTCTCACAGTTGGTTCTCACAGTTGGTCTTAACATGAATTAGCCTTGTCTCTAATACTGAATTCGTGCAAAAAGGTTGTCCTGTTCTCGGACTGTAAACGAATAAACTTTAAACTATAAGAAATTGATTGAACATAAAAGGGCTTTGTTTGTCGAAAGTGGCGATAGTGATAACAAACTAGGTAATTGTGCTATATTAAGAAGTTTTCAATATGACCAAGCATGCCTTTCGATAAAGTTATCACTGATTTTCAGAATTTCAATCGTATAAAGTAGTTTAGACAGGGTTTGGATCAGATTGTGTCATCTGTGCAATGTAACGATGCCATCGGATGTGATATTTGGCCGATCTTTCGAAGACCAGTTCATATAAGACTGATTAATAATGATTTGATGAATAAATTGACGAATTAATGACTAAACTATTATTGGATAATTGATTTAAATAATAACATGGGTTATTCACAACTAATAGACCAGAACCCAATTTAAAGGCAACATTTAAGTACTAAAATAAGCAGAATTTGTAAACCAATTAAATGAAGTCATGTCTGAAATTTGTATGAATGAAAGCAATGGCCCTTTTGTCGTAAACGGTTCCCAATATAAGTTTGGTTGTAATTCTATATTATTCTATACATTCTATACAATCCATACACACATTAAAAGCGAGTATTTCTCAACATTCAGTGAAAGCGAAACTGTATTCAACTGACTATCTCTTAAAACCGTATTTTTAGAATAATAGCCCAAAAATACTATATATTTGTCTATTATATTATGAGAAGTCTTCTGTCCGAAAGTTATTGTGTGTATTCAACAAATATAACTCAAACCAATAGTTAGCGCAAAAATAAATCGTTTGTGCCGTCAGATCTCACAGTGTGATGAAGAGAGGAGAGGAAAGGGTTATTTCAAGACTCAACTAAACTCTACTCTACACTACTGTACAGTACAGTACACCAGAACCACATTGAATACGGTCTTACAGTAAGTTATATTTGCATATTATAAGACATCTGCAGATATTCCTGAAACTTAAGAATACTGTTCAGTCATATATACACAGAATATAGAATAGTATTTGTATTCAAATACAAAGTTTTTCCCCAAAAAAAAGTGATTCTTAAGTGAAAGTAAAGTCTCTTTTAAATAGAAATCTTTATTCTATTTTTGGAGTAAAAAGAGAGAAAGTGATGGAAAGGTATAGAAAAAGTATTTGGTTGGCCTAAAAGGAGTGATTAGTGATGCCATTCAAATATAACTAATACTTGAGTTAACAATAATAACAGATCTGATGTTTCGTATAAAGCGTGCGATTCTATTGCTATTTGGTTTCCATTCACTCTCTATTTGACTGAAATTATTTGCTAAAACACTTATTTCTAACATATATTTAAGAGCACTGAATGAGTTCTGGGTATTTAAAGACCAAAATAATTGTTTGCTTTTTTCGGTAAAACTTAAACCAATAGTTAATTTGAATGTATTTTACTTTTCTTTGTAAATGCTCTCAAACTCCTTATTTACAAACTGTCGAGCAATTAGTTTTGTGTTACCCGTATTCAATGTATGCAACAAATCTACCGTATATTCCAATTGACATGCTTGCAAATTATGCCCAGTTTGTCTTGCTCAATAATTGGGTAGTCAAGAGTAGAGTTTGATTATTTAGTTCAGTTTACCTAGATATATCTTGCTGTTACCTTACTAAAAATTTATTATATAAAGGGTAGTATGTTAAACCTAGATCATCAGACCTAGATAAAGTGAATTCTAAACTGAAATTAATGTTAGCATTGGTTAAAATTAGACAAAAATGAATTCTCACTTAAATTCTTATCTTAAGTTAAAAGCAATGCTTACAAAAACATTTATGTGGCCGAGAATAGGGCTCAGGTATGAACTAAATCGCATCAAATGCCTGAACTGACATATCAGACGACAATACAGTATAGCTTTAGTGGACTTAATGTGAATTTTATGGTTTCTTTAGTTAAACACTTGCGTATCGTTTTTACCTCATTAACGCTAAACTCGTAAAATTCGCACTGAATTTCTCCCTTTCCCTCCTCTCTCACTCATACACACACTGACTGACTGATGGTATTCCACCTCTTTTTCCATTCAAATCATTTCTCAATCTATTCGTTTCGTTTCGTTTTTCACTCTCTTTTCACACACTTTTCAGATAATCTTAAACTTAAAAACTGCCGAATCAGTGAAGCGTAGAGTTTGAGACTTTGTGTCCGCACAATAGTGGACACTGAGTCCAATATGAGTATATGTGTCGGCTCACACACAGGCACATACAGGCACTGGTACTAACTATGACCAGCACCTGCTCGTCAGTTCACTTTTTCCAACCCTTTTATTGAGTAAAGAGTTCTCTTCATTGAAGAGAGAAAAAGAAAAACGTTTTTATAGTCTATTTCACCGATGCGTACAATAAGTGTTCACTGGATTTCGGTTTCTCTCAAAATAAGCCGAAAAGAAAAATAAATTAAAACAATGAATGAATAAACTAAACTAAAATCACATCAATTATTATTTTAATTAATCGAAAACTTATTTTTTTATTTGATATCATTTTTCTTATTAAAGTAATTTTGAATTAATCTGATTTCGGATTAACCGAAAACTTTATGCTTTAATATATGTAAACCAATAAAACAGTTGGAGTAGTACTCAAATGTTTATGTTTAATGTCGTTCTGGCCATCATCTACGGCCACTTCAGCCCCTGAAGAGACGGTGATTATTATCAGCAAAAAGTTTATGATAGTTATAAAAATGAGTGACCGATAGCACCGATAGCTTGTATTCAAATGGCTTTTCATTCACATATAGAAAGATTGTGTTGAACTGTAAGGAACCGTAAGGTTTGAACCAAAGCTACAAAATAGTAAAACTTCTCATTACACGAGAAAAGATTTTATTGTAACTGAAATTTTTATTATCATCCGTGACCTCATTCCCAACAGAATTTAAATAAAGATCTTTGTTATACACCTATACCTCGATCTGTTCAGAAGAACAATAAGGAACAGAATGTGTTCAACAGATGCACTCAGGAGTCAAAAGTCGAGCAGAATTTTATTTAATAAACTTTTTTCGTAAAACTTATAACAAATGTAAGAATTTTAATAAAAGTATTGATAAAATATATAAGAAATATAATGAAACGAATTGAATAAAATTCAATAATCAACTAATGGCTAAGTCTTATCAAAAAGTCGTCAAAATATTATAAGTTATTTGAAAATTATTATTAATAATAATTAAATTAATTGAATGTATGGTTCAAAGCAAGACATTTCCGGATTGTATTTGTTGGTAGAGTTGAGGCGTTAATGGTATATAAGTTTCAAATTTTTTGTCCAAAAAGTATAATTCATCGCTAATAAGGTTGGGATCAAAGCCTTCCTTCTCGAGAGTGTGTTTCGACAGCTTATAACTGCCCGTCAGCTCAATCTTATCGGTCAGTCGTACGAACAGTGGTATAGCATAAGGGGGTAAATCATTCTTCAGTCTAGAGTACAGTTGCCTTATATCGAGCACAGAGTTCGCTGGTTTGGCGATCACAGCCATTCCGGCCTTTCCTTCGCACTGATCCATACCGACACCAAATACGACACAATCTGTGAGCCGAACCACTTTCTGGATGATTGCCTCGACTTCGGTCGTCGACACGTTCTCACCTTTGATTCAAGTTATTTAAAAGTCTGTAAATATCGCCAAACAATAGGACAAACATATCTAATATGAATACCTTTCCAACGGAATGTATCTCCAGTTCTGTCCCTGAAGTACAAGAAGCCCAACTCATCCATTTCCATGAGGTCACCCGACAGAAAAGCCTTATCCCCGGGTCTGAACACATCGCAGACAATCTTCTTTTTGGTGGCTTCAGCAGAATGATAGCCCGGGTACGCACGGGAAGGGTCTTCCTCATGGATTTTGCCGACAATTTCGCCAATTTCTCCCGGTTTGACGGGAATGCACAGACCGTTTTCGTCTCGAATCGGTTCACCCGTTCGAGAGTCGACTTTCATGACAACCACGGGATATACCATACGACAGATCCAAGGTATACAGCACGGGATGAAACCACAGGCGCCCTCACGGTTCGAAAAGTTGGCTTAAAATAAATGCGTGAATAAAGATATGAGTTTTGAAACAAATCTATCAAATGATTGATATTTAATAATTTTCTGTCCAATACTGACCGACATTAGCATTGCCTTCAGTGGATCCGTAGAACTCTCCGATGTCTTTGATATTGAATCGGGTCTTAAAGTCATTCCATATCTTCTTCCGGAGCCCATTGCCAAACATAATCCTCAGATTGTGCTGTTTGTCCACAGATTTTTCTGGTTGTGCCAACAAGTATCGGCATATTTCACCAATGTACATTGCACCCTGGCAACAATCAAATCAATGATAGTTATTAATTAAAGCAATAGAACTTTAATTGTCTTTTAGTTTAGAGTAAAAAATCTAACAATTATTATAGCTTTGGTTGTAATTCATATGATTCTAATAATAGCTGTCATTATTTAATCTAATAGTAAAGCCAACAAAGAATTGTTTACAACTTTTTTATCTTTAATTATGTTATCAAATAATATAATGTTTAGTTTTAACGACTTTTTTATCAAAAATAATTATTATGTTAATTGAATTGATTTTTCTTTATGCAAATCGTCAGAATATTTATCCCTATAACACAGGTAAGTTGTATAATAATTATTCAATTTGTATGTAAAATAATTAATTCATTTCAAATCGGATATTAAGTTACACTTTTGTACCCGTATAAGTTTATAAAAAATATATTCATGAATAAACTGAATGCATAAATAAGTGAATTTTATAAACTGTAAATGAGCTAAAAAAGAAAAATGTCTTTTTTGAAAATTGATATTAAGTATAGATAAGTATATTTTGAATGTTATCAAAAGTTTCCTTATTCAAAATAATCCATTGTAAACAGGTTAATTTGCATGATTCATATCCATTAATCGATAAAGTCGTATAAATTTCACTTTTCCTGATTTCAATGTTAAATCAACTGAAAATGTTTTCAAGAATTGAGTGCTTCAATAAAATACAAGAAATCTTGAAACCAGTTAATACATGTTAATACTGTATGCGTGTCTACCTGTGCGATGTTAATACACAATTGATAAAAAGAAGTAAGCTAATTATTCCTTGACTTCAATTCTGTCGGATTATTTAAAATTCATATTATTGTCAGAAGAAATGAAATGAAAGGTCAGAACCAATCGATAAAATGCTGAATGTTTTCTGAAACCAAATGTGACTTACAGTGCATTTATATCTAATACAGTCTTCCCAGAAATTAGAAGCCGAGAACTTATCTCTGAGTACTAGAGGAATGCCAAAGAGAACTGCCTGAGCCGTACCCATCGTTCCGGCATTATTGTGATAAAGAGGTAAAGTTAGGTAAAGGATGTCGTTGTGATTGAAGCCGAAGAGTCGTCTAATGATTACTCCCATAAAAACGAACCGATGATTGCGAATGACTGCCGCCTTTGGCAGACCTGTTGTGCCCGAAGTGAATATGTAGTAGAGCTTGTCATTGAAGTTGCCCTGAGCCAAACTTAGAGGAACTTCGGCCGATGACTGTTCAAGCAATTCGTGCAATGGTTGCGATGGTATGTCTTGTCCTTCGGGAACAATAGTGTCACCAAAACTAAAGTAACGCATCGATGGGTTCTTCTCACGAACTGCAGGAAGTATTTCATGAATTGCTGTCAAAAATAATTTCAAAATTAATTAATAAATCGTTAATAAAGTAAACAGTTTTCAAATTAGGAAAATATTTCAATAACAGCCAAGTTTAGAATCTTGCGCATCCCTTCCGCATCCTTTCCGCATCCCTGGTCTTATTACTGTTTTCAATACTTGTAATGATTAACGAAATGAAAGTTTGCATACATTTAGCTAATTGTGGCTCAAATATCACAGCTTTACAGTTGACAACAGTTATGGAATGTGTGAGCGCTTCCAACCGCTGGTTAGTGTTAATGAATGCAGTGATGAGACCAGCTTTGGCCAGACCTAACCACATGCCCACAAACTCGGGCCGAGTGTTCATCATAAGCGCCACTTCCTCTCCCGGATGGTAACCCATTTCGGTGAAACAATTGGCCACTCGATTGGAGAACTCATCGATTTGTTTGAAAGTCCAGACCTCGTCCTTGTAGTAGAACATCACTCTATTCGGGTGCTTCGCAGCCAACTCTCTGAATATCTTTGGCACCGATTTGTTGTTCCGTTTGCATTGGGATAAGTATAGTTTGGCGCCCAATAGTACTATTCCGGCTCTGGAACAATTTGAAAATTATAAATAATATTTAATTATTCAGATTTTTATTCAAATCTTTCAAAAATTATATTTCGATTACTACTGAAAACTTATTTAATTGAAATAATTGCCAATTATTTCATAAATTATTTCAGTTTTTAATTATTGTGGCATTGCTTAACATTTAGTTATCTCATAAAAGTTTGACATTTATTTTGAAGTCATTATATTAATACGTATAGCCTCATAGTGTATGATAAGTACAGTATAAGAACATGAGCCGTTTAAACAGTGAAGTTATACTTTATCTATATAAACAAGGTAATTTACTAAAATTTTAATTCAAAAATTAAATACAATTTTTTTAAAAAAATTTTTGTTTTTTGGATTTTATTGTTTCCTAATTTATTAGAATAATATTTATAAAACTGATCTGTCATAAAAAGATTGTAAGGTTGAGACAGAAATTCTTTTGTATAAAATAATTAATGAATGTCTGAAAGAATTATTTTGTTGTCTGAAAATCCCAGAGAAAAAGAGATGGATTAATGATTGCATTTGATATTATTCCGCTATACAAACAAGGTATTCAATGCGTTTTCATTGAAAATTTAAGTCAATGTCAAATGTTGTGAAGGCATTCAATATTAATATTGATTGCGTTTAAGGCAATCAAAGTGTCTAAAGATCTTTGAATATATATTTTTTTCTTTATTAATAATGGAATTCTATATTATATAATATAATCGACATATTCTTGAATACATTTAATATTATTTTGATTAATAGTTTTATATATTAATATGATTATCAATATATCGACACTTTTTTATCAACATTTGTCCATGATTCTTTATCAATTGATAGACTTAGTTCATTGACAATACAATCATTCAATTCTAATAATAAGTATAATATAATGGATTTTAATAATAGTTATTATGTTTTGTCAATTATTTATATATAAGTTATATTCAGTTATAAATTCATTATATGTATTGAATAATTAATTTTTTATTTGAATTATAATAATATTTTCTCCGTTCGATAAAGTGGTCAATGGAAAGGAAGAATGAGTTAAGAGTTGATTCAGTAGTCTTTGATTTTGTCTAATATTAATAAATGAATTGTCATTCAAATTCAAATTCAAACCAAACAAGTTATTTATATGCGTATAGAATGATAAGATCAAATGTTAACCCACTATGCATTATAAAATAAATATGATAGTACCCAGTACCAATTAATACCGAATAAAAGATTCTTTTAAACGGATAACTCTAAATGGTACCTTGCTCGTTTAATAGTTATGACTGTTTGAAGGTTATCGAAATGGCTAATTCAATTCAATTGATAATACAATCATAATATCAGAGGTGAGCACAGGAAGAGAGACCCGAAGCGGTAGAGCTTAAGGAAAGGCAGACTTTGTCATAAAACCAATCATTTTTGCAATACTTAATCAGCAAGATGGAAATGGTGTAATGGAATATGGAAAGGAGGTGTCAAGTTTGAAGTTTGTGAATCCAGCACAGGGTAGGGTAGAGGAGTGTAGGAGTCTGTTCACCTCTGCTATATTACTTCCTTTTAGTATTTTAATTAATATGCAAAACATGTCAACAATTGAGTTGTCTTTCTTCCAGTTCTTTACTCCTATGACTCGACAATTACAATATGAATGGAAAATAAAATTATGTCATATTTTATAACAGAAATTCTAGAATTTCCCCATTTATTCAAAACATAATTTGCATTTAATTATAAGAAAAAGTTTTTATTCTTTATAATTACCGTCAATTGTCGGGAATATTAATGAATCAGTTAATGAAAACTATAGTTAAACTTAATTATAGTTATATTTACTGATAAATAGATCAGAATCTCCCCTTTCAAGTCTATTGATTTCTCATAATAACTATTTACTTATGTAGGGGTGTGCAAGGGGTGTAGACAAAATACCCCCTGAGTTTTGAAATTGGTAAAATAATCCCACCGTTTTGAGGTAGATGCTAGACACCACACCCTTCCCTCGACTTTGGCGCGGGGTATACCAAAAATGGCCCATTTTGATTGATTTTTGGTTAAATTCAGCTTAAATTCAACTAAACCAAGCTTAATTTAGCTAAATTAGGTCGACTCGGTCAAAATCGGCATTTTGGACTTTAAACCGCATCTGTACCGCCATTTTACCTCTCCCTACACCTGAATTGAGGCATTTCACCCTGTACCCCTGTCTGGACCAGACCTTGCACATCCCTAGACTAATGCCTTTTCAGACAATTATCTTATCATATATTCAAAGGAAACTTAAGGAAACATTTTTTCTGGAAATTATTGCCAATTCCTCTAAATATAACCTTTCGACTAAATATTAAATAATTGCTTTATTATTGCAAATCATATATAATTTGGGGTTTTTGGGAAACTTTTTGCTGAGTTTATAATCTATGTCTCACTTAAATTGTTTGTCACATCCAATGGAAAAATCCTGTTTTTAAATTCAATTGACTTTAAAAGACAGTAAAACATCGATTTTCATAACAAATATGTATAATCAGCTACAGTAATGTATAATAATAAATTGACCTATTATCGATAGAATATCAAATAACAACCTCAATTATTTGAGCTTGTTCATTTTATACTAATTATCTATCTAAAAGTTTGATTTAATATTTTCTCTTTTTAGAAATAGAATGGGTTTTAAATGAATTAATCAAAATATGGTTACAGTAAGTGTGGAAAACCCTGAATAGAGATTAAATAGATTTTCATGCGATAACACAATCTATTATTAATAATATTCTGAACAATGAATGAAATGCTTAACATTTAAAAAGTTGATACTTTATGATAAAATGTCAGCAAAAAGTTTTATACGAAGTTAAAATTTTTTTTTTCAGTTTTTACAGAATCTGAGTAAATAATGAAAATATTTTCTATACATACTTAATATCTCGCGGAAACGTTAGATAGAAGTGCCGGATATGACTCCAATAATAGATCAATAGATAGATTATAAGTCCGATTGTGGAGCCGACAGCTAACCATATATTCATGTTTAATATAAGGACAGTTAGATTCGCCACAAGTAGTGATAGCATAACTAAAACCATTTTTGGTTATTTGTAAACAATTTTTTTCCTATGAATTAATCAGAAAAGTCACCAATGATACAGAAATTATATGAATTTTAATAAGTATTTCATAGAATTTATAAACGAAATGACAGAAACACTTTGATTGCTGACATTGGAAATCAATTCATTAATATATATGTAGTTCTAATCACTTCCTTTCGATCATTAAATCAGAAATTAATTCATTATTAAAATAATTGAAGACAACTATTAAATGAGTTATTATATAGTTGCTTGATTATTTGATTATTCAGAGATCATCGCAAGTGTTATGTTGTATCAAGTTGCGCGAACTGACTCTGGTATTCACAGAGTTATATGACTCCAAACAACAGTATAACAGTTGGATTGCTATTACATATTGATATTACACTCGAGTCTGTCGTATAAACTGAATACTATTTTTTTGATGACGTCTATGAAAATGTTTTTACTCCTAATCTAAAGAGAACACTGAATACCGGTTTTTAATTCATTTTTAACTTCACTCCAAAGCGAGTCTTTTCATACAGGGATTGCCAGGCTATTTGACAATGCGGTCATTTCAGGTATTTTCTGGTATTTCTGGTATTTTCCCTTTAATTTTGAATTTTATAGAAAAGTTAAATCTGTGAAGAAGAGTGCGGAACCTATTTTATAACTTTGAAAAGTGATTTCAAAACTTAGCGATATATACAGGCACACTTCGTGGTGCACTGGTATGACCGCAAGCATTGCATTGCTGTTTGTTTGTTGTGCTTCGAAACCATTGAAATGCTATAACAGTTTCAAATGTGTCCTAAATCTTATGGTTAATGAACTAAATATTTTTTCTCTGTTACTCACCTTTTGTTTCAAAAGAGGTTTCAGAAGTTTCTAGGACAATTGCTTATTTGGCATGAAGATTTTTCATTATTAAGACACAAGTAGTGTATCAATCAGTCAATTCGATCACCTTGGTCGATATTTGTATACAAATTATAAAAATAAATCATTAAAACTACTGTATTATTATCAGAGCCTGTAAAACAGAGCAGCCTAGCCGTACATGAGTCGGGTGTAGTCACTACATACAAAGATGACATTTTTGTATTGAAAAAAGAACTGTTTTAACTGAAACCATTTGAAAGCGCATACTTGAACTGTTTTTGAACGTACCTGCAGGCTATTGATGTGCTCTAAGACCTCTTTGTTTGTTATGATCGTACCAGACTCATATACACGGATAGGCTGCTGTGTTTTACAGGCTCCGATTATTACAGTTATAAATTAGATCACCTTTCAAGAATAAATCGCCTGACAATAAAACATACAATTGTATACAGGTAAAAAATTGTATAAGCATAGCCACATTCTATATAATTTGATCAAAATTATCCTTGTGCAAAATAGTACATAAGTAAGGCTTTCAAAATCAGAACTCTGTTAAATGAATTTCAAAAGACTTCTGCGTTTTAAGAATTGTCAATAACTGCCCTGGTACAGTATGATTGAGACAGTCATTCTTGGTACTGCGACCCACCATTATCTGCTGATTGAGAGGGTGAGGTTCTACCTTCCCAGCATTTGCTATTGACATTGATCATATCCTCTTCCTCATCCCTAATCTCGCTTTAAACATAATTCAATAGATTTGCGATAAAAATAAAAATTGTTTTCGTTTTATTCATACAATTGAACAATAATTTTGAATACAGAGTACAACCGAATCGGATCCCAATTGAAGTAATAGTTAAATATGTATTAAAATTTTACTAAAGTATGTAATGTATGCAACTATTGATATAAAATTTGTACAGACATGGACTTTAGAATACGTCTGACTTTTGTTCATTAAGATTATCACAAAAATATTTTGATAATTCCAATCAATTCAGGATTTTATTGAATTTACTTCAAATATGAATTCAAACTATAATTAATTATAATTTTATCTTTTATTCAAGTGTTTCAAAAATGGATTTAAAATAATCAAAATAGAGATAAGAAAAAAATATCATCCACTTAATGAAGAATTGTGACACGTATTCAAACCCTATTATCTTATTCCTACTGAAAAGTAGTGACAGTTTGTGTAAAACTAAATTGGATTCATAGCAACAATAATTGATTCACACCTTTGTTCGCCCGCTTTCTATTGATTCGTACAATTGGTTTGTCAGTCGAATATAATTATTAGCATTTTTATCAAAAAAATATATCATATCGTCATTCGCACAGGGATTGTACCCCATTTTCTTTAGGTTGTACTTGATCAATTTGAAAGTGCCGGTCAGTTCAATCTTATCGGATATTCTCAAAAATAAG
This sequence comes from Eueremaeus valkanovi, assembly GCA_034693305.1. Lineage (NCBI taxonomy): Eukaryota > Metazoa > Arthropoda > Arachnida > Sarcoptiformes > Eremaeidae > Eueremaeus > Eueremaeus valkanovi. Next base: position 20,829 of record JAQIWA010000785.1, read on the forward strand.
GGAATGGCATATAAGGGCAACCGTTTAGCCAGTTGTTCGGCCAATGCTTTCAGATCAATTTCATCGCTTTTGGATTTGATTGCAGCCATACCTGCCTTGCCTTCACACTGACCAACACCGACACCAAATACAGTACAGTCCTTATGGTTGAGAACGTTCTGCAGGACTGCCTCGACATCAGTCGTCGATACGTTCTCTCCTAAACATAAACACAATTATTGAGAATTTGAGTATAAAATCAATTTATATAACGTTATGATTGGGAATACCTTTCCATCTGAACGTATCTCCTGTCCTGTCTTTGAAGTACAGATACCCATATCTATCCATTTCGAGCATATCCTCAGATATGAAGCCACTGTCGCCGATAGACATGATATTATAGATATATTTTTTTTTCGTTTGATCCGAATCTGTATATCCCTTAAACTCTTTGGTCGGACTGTCCGGTGAATGTCTGCCGACAATAACCCCGATCTCTCCCGGTCTAATCAATTTGCATAAACCTTTTCTATTGCGCACCGGCTCTAAAGTTACCGGGTCCACTCTGATTATAACCGATGAGTAGACGATTCTGAGGAATATTCCGTAATAATAGGGTATGAAACCACACGAACCCTCTCTGTCGTTGATATTGACTGCAATTCATAAATAATTAATTAAAACATAAAACAAATAAAGAGTTTATTAATATATGAATACCGATATAGATATTGCTTTCAGAGGCGCCGTAAAACTCATAGACGTGTTTGACAGCAAACCTGGTCTTGAACTCAGACCAGTAGACCTTTCGTAATCCCAGGCCATACATGCACCTAATAGAGTGCTCCGTGTCCTGGGGTTTTGGTGGCTGAGCCAAGAGATACCTACACGTCTCGCCTATATATAAGGCTACCTGAAACCAAATACAAGTACTGTAGCTCAGCTCAAATTGCAGGAATACATTGTATATAATTGAAGAATCAGATGCTTACAGTACACTTGTGTTGGATGCAGTCGTCCCAGAACTTGGAGGCAGAAAACCTTTCGGCGATTGTTATTGTCTGTCCAAAGATGAGACACTGAGCGACAGCCAATACACCGGCAAATGCGTGGTATAGGGGAAGGGATATATAGAAGTTGTCGTTATCTCTGAACCGATAGCCAATATTGTGCCCATATGCGGCCACAATAACCCGGGCGTCACTCTCTATGGCAGCCTTCGGTTTGCCACCACTGGTGCCCGAAGTGAACACATAGAGGAGAGTGTCGTTGAATCGTCTTTTGTGGAAGACGTCTAAACTGTTTTTGGAAAAGTTGTTCAATAGTTCAGTGAATGTACTGAAAGGAAATTTAGGTGAGCCGGGTATGTTGTTGTTTGTCTTCTCTGGTGTCCAAACAAAGTACTTCATTGAAGGCGTTTTGGTTTGCATTACATCATAAATGTCTGCAACGGCTGTAATGATCAGGATTATAAATATTATTCATTTAATACATATTTCGTTAGAATCTGAATAATAGACAGATTTATATTTTTAAGTAATTTTATATCTTATTCTTGGTTATATATATTATCTTGGTTAATTTATAAGTTAGTGACACATTCAGACTCTGAAGACTTTTATTGATTGTAACCATTGATTCTATAATATCTATTGATTTAAATTCTATACTATATATGAATACAATCAATGAATATTGAGTTAAATTTTAAAAAAGATTCAAAATTATTCGACGAAATATAGAAGTTTTAGTGAGAGCCAGGCTAAATTGATAAGTTGTTCCAACCTCTACACTTATCCGTAGACTCTATTGTGTTTCCATTCTGTTCTGGTTCATTCAGTTAATTATATAAATATTTTCGTTACTATAGCTTAATATTCCGATTGATTACTAAATCCAATATTAAAATCGTTTAAATTTGATTTATTTATGATTTTTATGAACTCGTTCTCAATTGACTGATTGATCACTATTTCTCAATAATAAATATGGTTTCCATATAATTAATACCGGAGTAGAATTGATAGTCCAGAATAACAGCAGAGCATTTGAATGCAGTCAAGCAATTGACGAGAATATCGAGTCTATTATTCGTATTAATAAAGGCTGTAATGACCCCGGCTTTGGCCAAACCGATCCAAATGCCTATAAATTCTGGTCTATTGTTCATAAGGAGCGCCACTTCATCGCCGGCTTTCAATCCCAAAGCGACCAAACAATTGGCGACTCTATTAGAGTACTCGTCCAACTGTTTGAATGTCCAGTTCTGGTGCCCGCACTTTATGGCCACTTTGTCTGCATTCTTGGTCGCATTTCGCCGGAATATACTGATTAATGATTCGTTACTGAATTGACATTTCTTCCAGCGAACAGTCCATTCAAACATTCGAAAGCCAGCCCTGGTATGTATGAAATATTGAACTTCTAGTTATAAATGTCGTGATATCTGATAATTAGTGATTATTGTATTGAATTTCAATTAAATTATGTAATATATTGCGTAAAAAGATTTTATTTAATATGAAATAAATTTGAAATTTTCTTTCTCTTACTTAACATACTTTACATATAATATAAACCGATTCAATGAACAAACGAATTGTCAGTCATTCAAGAATTTAATTTAATTGAAATTACTTTCAAAGCAAATAAGAGATAAAACTTTTGAAAACATTATAATTATCAAAAATACAGTTTATTTATGTAAACTAAGAATGTATAAATAATTTTAAAAATTCAAAAGTTTTGTTGGTTGAATGTGCCAAGGTACTTTGAATGCAGAGTATAATAATGTTTGATTTGAATAATTTATAGCATTTAAAGGAAAATAATAATTATGGTTAAAATGATTTCATATTATCTATTATTGATATTCTGCTGGCATTTAATACTAGTATAACATTAATTAGTTCACAACAAAAATTGATTCGGTTTATTTTTAGAATATATGTAACAGGGAAAGGGAAACCCCCTGAGGTTCGTAGATTTTGTAGAGTATATTTTCAGGGTATATGTGATGCCAATACTCTCTGACGTGCAGGGTGAGAGGGGTGAGAGTCACAATATAACGTCATGTCGAGTACTTATCTGTACTTAAAGTGAAATGAATTAATTTTTATCCAATTGTGTGAAAGGCTTTCCATAAGAATAATTACAAAACCTGAACAAACCTTTTGGCAAAAGAGTTTAAATGAATTCTTTAACTATCTGTGCAAAGCCTGCGGACATCATAAAAATCATCTCTGGTTTTGAATCCATTTGTTTTTGTTGAAACTGCAAGGATTTGACCACAAATCTAGTGGTGCGGAGGAATGCTTTTTGTGAGCAGTGTATTAACCCTTATATTTCAAGTTTATGAACAGATCGGGTAAAGAGAAACTAATTTTTGTAATCTCTGATCATATCTTAAAATGTTTAATTGGAAACCCTGGTTGTCCCTGCTTACTTTCATGCTCAACATTTTAACGAATGTGTTTGAAGCAGACTTTAGCCCTCCCTTTAAATTCAAAATTCCTAGGCTTTGCCCGAATAGTGAGTCGGGTCAGCGCTAAGGGCTTGAACTCAAAGAATTTGTTTCTATTTTATATTAAACGATAAGTCAATGTCATATTTAGAACAACTTTCCTTCTAATAAAACTAAATGACTCCGAATAATGATTCCTTCATTATATTTGAACCCTTTTTATTATGTGAACCGAATTCAATGGAATCTTCGTTTACCCGATCACAGAGATAGGCCCACCACTGTGATTCTGGCTGGCTGACCCCCTGTTTTTCGATGATTTGGAGGCGAAAACTCGAAAAAGTGCACTTTTTAGAGAAAAAATTGATTTCATTTTACCTCTTTTGCCCAAAATTTGTGGCTTACCCCCTGTCGTCAGACCCATTGCCTATCTCTGCCCCATCAGATCTTTGTAAGTATGGGTCAAACCATATGTTCAGAGTCACTTCTTTTCAAATATTTGATTAACAAAGAGCATGTCGGTACTTTGACATGATATCATTATTTCTCAAAATCATTTTAACCACGGTTAAACAATGTGGTATAGTTATGAAATATGTGAAAAAATAAATTCTAAATACAATAGTTGAAATGTCATTTTCTTTATTCTGAAATTTCAAACTTGAGATATTTCAATTATTTCTTCGCTAAAATATACATATATGGAAGAAGAATCAAAGGTTGTACGAAATATTTATGAAAACATTTTTCTGGTGACGGAAAAAGTAGTTTTAAAAATTAAAACATTATTTCGATAGTGTTACCATCGAGTACTCTAAATTATTATGAGTTCATTTA
>JAQIWA010000786.1:0-25100 GCA_034693305.1 Eueremaeus valkanovi
TATTATGACTGCTGCGATACTCGTTCTCAACGTCTATGCCTTTGCTTAATGCATCCATATGAGAACGAGTATCGCATCAGTCATAATAATACACCTACGGGGCTCAGTCACCAACACTGGGATTAAAAAATTGCAGTATAATTTACTTCATTGTCACTTATGGCGATTGACTTCTTATACGATTGTATCCGATGTGAATAAATATTGTGTTACAATTCCCACCTGTGCTCATCCATGTCAACAAACATTTTCTTTAAAAACACACAAAATATCAGATATCCAAATGTTTTTCTGTAAGACTTTACGCAAAAAAGTTATGTTAATATGTTTTTAATGCACGACTTGTTTTGCAAATCTGTATATTTCTCTACAAAAAAACGTAATTTTAGTTTCTTTTCAAAATCATTATATAATTTATCTCATTTTTCTCATTTCTTCTGATCTAAAATTCGTATCACTGTTGCTATTCATAGACCAAACCATAATTTTATCACAAATTGGAAGAAAAATATTTTTTGAATTCAATGAAAAAAATATTTCAATGAAATAATAAAAAAGTATTAAAATATAAGAATTCATATTATCACAAAGTCATTCAAAAATTAGCTAGCTCTATTTACCTAGCTTTCCAAAATTATGCATCCCTGATGATATTTCACATAAAACATATTCCTTTTGAATCCAATGAATCAAAATTTGAATAAAATATTGGATTTAATCCGAATAAACAAATAAATAATTTATGCGAAAAATATATGTATTATTGAATATAAAACACATAAATATCCAAAAATTTTTATAAAATATTAAAATTTATTCCATTTTATTATTTACAGTGAAAAAGATCCAATTTTTATACTCGGGTTAAATCAATTCTATCACTTTTCAGATTTTTTTTTGAAATTTTTATATCAGATATTCAATGAAATCAAATAATAATTTTCATATAAACAAAGATAAAAACTTTTGTCCAAACTATAAATGTTGTGTATTTTGAAATAAGCTTGCTTATACTCATGAGTGAATTTTAATGCTATATTCCATAAATCATTATAACCTGGTTCTATCGAATTTCTTTCTATTTTCTCACCTAAACATAGAAAGGGTTGACTCAAACGCTTAATAACTATTGAGTGTATAAAAGAGTGAAAAGAGAAATGTTTTCTTATTTTTGTGTCAATTATCTGAATGTGTTGTTTAAGAGTCGGCACAGATTAGCAGTAATTCAGCGCATTCTTTGTTACTTAACTATTCATCTATCATAGTAAGAAAGAGCAAGGCAAAATTGTCATTTAAATAAAATAGACTGAAAACTTGAAACTAAGCGTAGATTATAGAAAATTATTTAAATTTTAAATTAATCTCTGGTTATTTTCAGCAATTAATTTAAAAGTAACCAAGATCTAACCAAGGAATGTGAGAATGGAATAGGAGAGAAGAGATTGCTCTGTAGAGCAGTTGTACTTCAGTATACAGTAGTGTAGACTTGAATTGTGTTGTTCTGAACGGTTTGCACAGTGAGAGAGCCAACACATCACCACAACATCCCAATGCTCTCAAACATATGATTATAGTCAGAGATATGAGAGCAGAGAATGTGAACGACAAGAGATGTTTCACTTTCTCATAGCTCGGGCACTCGGGCTCTGATAGGAATTACTCGTAAAGTCATGATCGCAGAAAAAGAGTCAGGGTATAATAATAGTTTTGTCGTCAAGTCTATCATTAACAGCGCAATTATAATAAGTACTAAATGTTTGAATTGTTTCACTGTTTGATTCCCTCTCATATTTGAGACAAAACTTTATTTAAAATACACTTATATTCGTCTAAACGGCAAATAAACAAATAATTTATTCTAAATATATTTATATATAGAAATCCGACGATTAGAGGACTCATTCTGCATTTGGACACCATTTTGAGGATTAAAAGCATAAAATGATAATCTTGTTAATCCTCAAAAACGGTATCCAAATGCAAAATGAGTCCATAATTAGTCGATTTCACTTCAAAAAATTTAAATTTACTTAAAATAGTATAATTTATTTTATATTACAATCGCCCCTTAGTTGATTTATAGTAGTCCCCATACTCTTTTGGAGTACTGGTAGGACACGACATCACTACTCTGACAATGAGTGCATAAACGTAACGGCAATTGCAATGCAATTATCAGAAGTATTACTCATTTATAAGAATATTCTCTGCAATAAGAATGCAATGCTTTTACTCTAATATTCTTTTGTATTAATATTATTAGTTTTATTCCTAAGATATTGTTATATTTGTTATACTACACCCTATAGTGCAGCACAGTTACTCTTTTCTATTAGCAAACAGGAAAAGAATGGGTAATACTATTTGTTTTATGAATGGCTGAAAGATGTGATACATTCTCGTTGTGAATAATGTATATTTATATTAATGTTTTTGATCCACAAATTCTGAGCCTTTATTTAGCGCTCTATAAACAGCTATAAAATTAATACTGCTTTCGCCTCAAGCCATACATATTGTATATTTGAATATTTTCTTTACAAAAAATATTGTAAAATAACATCAATATATTAAAGTAGAAAATAGGTAATTCATATAATTTTAAAAGTTACCAGAACAAAAATGTGATGGTATTATAAACACTGTTGAGCGTTGCTAGAGTGAATTTGCTTGGCAGTGAAGAGAATTAGGGGTTTTATTAAAAAGCCTGTACTTTTGTGTACCCAGTCCCAGTCTCTTCACTGTCAAGCAAATTCACCCTAGCAACACTGATTGATGTAGAACTTTCAACTGAGCTTGCACATCACGCTTGATATGTAAAACAATTACTTTTCAAATATTGTAGCTTTACTTGTACAGTACTTGTACTGGTTCATTTATTTATGAAATTGCTTTTAAGACTTTATACTTATTTTAATTAAATATTAATAATTATTCATTTTTGCCGAATTAATAACTCGAATATTTTCAGTCATTTATATCAATTTATTTCAATTTTCATCTTTATTTTGAACATTGATTGATGAGATTTATTCAAAGATAAATAGATTTTTAAGTAGAGAAAAGACTTTTTCATATTTTATGTCAAAAATAGTTTACATTTTTCTGATGACTGACTCACACAACACATTAATTCGTTTTATTCTTAAGAATATTTTATTGAATATAATTTTTTTCGCTTCAATAGCATTATCTGGATATTTAAATTGAAATATTCTTGAATATTGATTAGTTATAATGATTGCCATATCTGGCCATTAAGACCAGACTCACAGTTAATTTCAAACCATTAAAGTATGACTACTTATGCTTTACTGCTAGTTGACTAATACTGTAATACTGTATATATTAAGTGTTTATACTGTATGTCAGTTCAAATGCGAGTCATTGATGGACTATGTCTTCCGACTCGCCAGCAGTGAATTCAATTATAAAGCAAGATCAATTATTTGAGGCTCAATAATTATATCCCGCTTATAATTATTGATTTAAACAAATATTCTTCAAAATTATTAGAATCCAATAATTATTTGTTATATTTGAACAGAAATCAAATAATAATGGCTTTTCATTGCTCATCAAAAATATTCTTAACTCTAAGAGCACCCTTGGTTACCTTTGTTAAAATTGTCAGGATTATCAGAAAATATGGCGACCTTTACACGTATTGATGTATAAAAGCATTAAATAAATAGATAAAGAGATTCAATATAACAGATAGAGTGCTGTTATAAACAGTAAAGTAAAGTAAAGGTGTTTTTGTTGGACAGAGAATACGTGAGACACAAATGGAATCGAATTTAAAGGGCTTTATATCAGAGGAAAAAGTTTTTGACATTATTTTAACGACTTTTCCATAGAAATGCGAACCTAAATAGGAAACCATATTTCAAGTACTCTGTAGTTTATGACACGCTTTTGGACAGCCTTTGGATGATTCAGAAAAGTTTAGTTCAAAAAACTGATGTTTGGTTTAATACTGGTTTCCAATTCTATTTACTCGGTCTTTAACATCCCGGGGCTCTTCAGGATATTGGTTGCAGAATCACAAATACAAGCAGGGTTGCCAGGTGATAAAATTTGACACCAACATTTAACCAGGAGGTAGGGTCACCCTGAATACAAATGCTTCACAAAAAAATGAAGTAGATAATATTGGAATTGAATCAATAAATGGTCTAGGAGGTTAAGCTGCTAGTATATATTGAAGAGAGTCTTATCGCATGACATGTCTACTTTTTGTTTCACTTTACTATACCGTTAATGTGATTAACGCATATCTGAATACTATTATCGCTCAATAAAATGCTCGTTCGATAGACTCGTGTGAATGTAATATCGGATCGAATAATAAATATTAGATATTATTTATTATCACTTCTTATGCAGAATATGAATAACAAAACAAATAAGCAAGGCTGCAATTAATATAAACATGCTAGATTTACTTTTAACAAAGCGAGCTTGCTAAACTTATGTATAAAAATCAACAAAATGATGGATTGGATAAAAATTCAATTATTTTAAAATAAATATCAAATTTCAGCTAAAGATTACATAATATTCTTAAAGAATATTCAAAATAATAACAATATTTTATACGAAATAATAATATATTTTCCATAAACTAAAAAGTTATGAAATATTTTTATTTCTATTTTCGTTGTAAATAACGTGAATTCGTGATCAATAAAAATGATTAAAGAAAATGCGATGAAATATCAAAATATAAAAAGTTTCCAATTCTTGACGTTGAAGTCGAACATTAAAAACATAAGAATATTCTATAATTCTGTTCGCTATTCGATTCACGTTTCAAATCAACAGAATTTTTAATAATAATATAAAAACTTTTTTCTCACTCAAAAAGAAATTATTGTTTTAGTACTGAATCCATATATAAATAAGTATTTTATTTTTGCTCAAAATGTGCAAGCTGGTAAACTGTTCTAATATCAAATTGATAAGAATCATTTTCAAATTTATCCTAGATCATTCAAGAATTTAATCATTTGAATGCAATAATTTTAGAAAAACTAAAATATAGAATAAATGATCAAGGCTATACAGTTACAAACTTAAAAGGCTAAAAAATATATATACTTCACTGCAGGGCTCCGTAAAGGCATTAGTATTATAGTATAGCTGTTGGTGTTATGCAGTGAAGAATACATCCTTGCTCTTATATGAGGAAACTCATAGACTTTTAAGTTTGTAACTGTACCAAGCTGATCCCATATATTTTTAAGTAATATCTATTTATATATTATATTTTCAATAAATCTTACTCTCAATTATTTATGTAACAAAAGTCTTAGAGCAGGAATAGTATGCAAAACGTTATGTTCAATATGTTTATAATGCATGAGTTGTTGGAAATTTCGTTACATTTTTACGGGAAAAAGGATAAAAAAAATTTATTTTAAAAAGATTTTATACTTTTTTTATTCCTCACATATTTTTTCTAATACCAAACCATATCTTCTCTATTAAACTAAAGTTTATATTCATGTTTAAAATCGCCAAAACTTTTTTTCCATATTCAAACATGCTTGATCCATTTAATGAAGCTGACTTTAGCTCTTTAAAAGTATCGAGATCATTTTATAAGAATTCTATATTTTAACATGTCCTGAATAAATATCTAATATATATTCGGGTTTAAGTACGAAATCAAATAAATAATTTATACGAAAAAAAATATATTGCAATAAATCAGAGCAAAACATATTCAAGAAATTACATAAAACTTTTGAATTTTTTATTCAATTTTCTCGATTCACTGCAAAATAGGATAAAAAAAATATATTGCAATTTGTATAAGTGGCCGAAGAAAAAGCTGGTTCAGTTTTAAAATTTTTAGGTGAATTGAATTTTTATGTGAAATTATTTTTTGATTGAATTGATTCTTATATTATATATAAGATATTGCGTTGAAATGCGAATAAAGTTTTTATAATAACTTGTCTGAAGAAAACTCTATTCAGAAGAATAGAAACTTTTCAGATGAGTCTGTTTTGAATTTAAAATTTTTCATTTGCCGTATATTTTTCATATAAATTGTCTGCACTTTACGGGGATGGCCAAAGTGGAGGGGAAATAAACATATTTTAACTACATAAATTCCCCTGGCTACTTCCTTTATTATTAGATAAATGATAAGGTTACTTTCATTATTTCGAAAATCCACCAGGATAGATTCTTTTAGACTATATTAAACTAGACTAGATTAACTTTTAGCTTACTTGGCCATCTCTATTGAGTTCCTAAAAAGTTAAGTAAATTATTCAGAAAAGCGAACATTTTCTAAAGTAGTGTAATATTTGACTGAATTTATTGTGAATTTTTCAAATGAAAGGGATTTTTATTTTGGTTGTTAGTGTAGTCATCAGAGCAGAAGAGAATAATGAATTGTTTACAAGGATTTGAGGATTGCATTGGATTAGAGAGTGAATGAAATAAACTGAAAGTTTAATGCGATTTATGTGAATATATGCTGTTATTGACCGAAACATAAATATTAATTGAAATGTTTGGCAAAGACTTTGTTTAATCCTTTATTACAACTTAATATGCATTGTTAGTACAGTAGCCGTAAACTACACATCGAATAGCAGCTGAAATTTTAATCCTGGTTCATTAAAAATTTGAATGAAATTCATTTATGGAATACAATAAATAAATGACTAAATATTTTATTCGAAAATATTTATTTTATGAGCTTGAACATTTCACTAAGATAAAATATTTATCTTGATAACTATGTTCTTATTATTTTTAAAAATATATCACTGGTACTTTATGTATTACTCCTATCGTAAGAAAAGGATGACATAAATAATAACAATCATTATAAATAACTTTTGAATGGAGCCTATCTATATTTTCATTTACCCAGTACAATATCTTTATAATGAAAGTAGAGGCTCATTAACATCGGCTTAAAACCTACTTCACTGCAAAGCTTTACTCACCGGACCTCCACATGATTTGGAATAATTGTCTGAGTATATAATTGAAATTGAATTATACACTGAATAACACAGAATAGGTTGGTCTCTAACGTCTTATAACAATTGAGTCTATCATAGAGTAAAATATAAATGTTTTCTTAGCTTTGTGTCAATTATCAAAACGTGTTATATAAGAGTTGATACAAATTATAAGAACAGCTATTCTTTGCTCTTATATTCAAATCCATTCGAATGAGAAAAACACAAACTAAGGGTTGATTATTGATTGCATACTTGAGATGACTTCAAAGTTACTAACAATTTAATGCCTGGAATATCAATATACACACGTTATTTAAACATACAGCATTTTACCATGATTAATTTTATAAATTTCAAATGTGAATTAAATTTAAAATGAATTGAGCAAGGTATGGATTAAAAACATGAATTAATTTTGATATAAAAACAAGACTGAATTTAAACACAATGATTCAATTTTCATGTTAACATCAAAGAAAATCAGAGAAGCCAGTACAAATTCTTAACAACGTTAATCAATTTTCATCTGTTGGGCTCATATTTATTGTAATATTTGATTGCAAGCGAAGCCTGTTTTCAGCATTTCTTCATTTCCTTCAATGAATATCTCGTTTAAAAAATATAAGAAAATTAATCAAAGTTTTGTTCATATCTTCTCATTTCATCCATCAGTCTATTCAACCATAGAATAGCGAATTAATGGATAACTGAATTGCATTGCATTACACAATATTCACAAGAATTTATCCGAAATATAATTAATAGAAATAAATATGAATTTTATTCTTCTTTAGACTTATTTTCGATTTGCTTTCATGTAATTGAATGTTGCATTGAATTACAGTTTTGGATAAAAATAGAAAATTAGATAGAAATTCAATATTAAGTAAAAATATTTTATTTCATTTGAGGAAAAAATTTAATATTTTTTAGGAAAACATAATTTTATGAATAAATAGCAGAAATATGTAAAAGTATTTTCAAATATTTTTTCCAATTTTCCTTATGGTATAAAAAGAGTACTAAATGTTAGACATATTAGACAATCAATTGATTAACTCTGATATATAGAGCAAAAGAAAGTTTGAAACTAATAGTAAGAAAATAATGAGTTATTTATGTTTAGAGAGAAATATAGAGTAAAAGCCTTTTTAAAGACTGAACCAAAAATAAGCGATTGAAGAGTTGTTATCAAGAAATACCTTAAATGTCTTTTAAATGACTATTGACTGAAAAACTGTAGAAAAATTGTAAAAATAGATGAATTTATATTTATTTCTCAACTTTTCTATTTTTATATGACTTTGCGCTAAAATGTGAAATAAAGATAAAGACTAATAATGTTTTAGAACCTACACTAAAGCTAAATCTGTGCTAGTATATAAGCATGGTGATTTGGAATTTTCTTAATTAATCATTTCACGGAAGAATTGATTCTCTATGGCTGATTTTCATATAACCATGGTAATTTCATTTAAGTGAAGCGAATTTCTTATTAATAAAACCTCATTATAATACTATTAATATTGATATTAAAATTAAGCAAGATAAACAGGCAAATATCTCGTATTCTTGCATATTTTTGAATATAACAAACTGTACGTGATACATTTAATTGAATCCGTTTCATATTTGCAGACATTATTCATAAAGTGGTTGAAAAAATTAATAATAAAGTGAGTAAACAAAAAATATGAGCAAAAAACTGAATATAAGTGTGAAAAGGAATATGAGAGTGGAATAGGAGGGAAGAGATTGCTCTGTAGAGCAGTTGTACTTCAGTATACAGTAGTGTAGACTTGAATTGTGTTGTTCTGAACGGTTTGCACAGTGAGAGAGCCAACACATCACCACAACATCCCAATGCTCTCAAACATATGATTATAGTTAGAGATATGAGAGCAGAGAATGTGAACGACAAGAGATGTTTCACTTTCTCATAGCTCGAGCACTCGGGCTCTGATAGGGAGCACTCGTACAACTCGTATAGCTTTTTAGTTCTGTAATACTTCTCAACTCTTATACTAAATATTGAGTGCAAAACACACTCGACTTTCGCCGACAAACATCAGATCTGAGACAAACTCATAGACATTCTATACGAGTGTAAGACATATAAGACATTCAATACAACTGTTTTATGCATCAATTCTCTCACACATTCTCTCACTTTATCGCTCCATCTCTTACTCTGCTCTCATCTAAATCTCAATCATCAGTTGTCTATCTCTAATAACTTTATATAACTGGCCATTAGTTGCTTGTGCTGTGATTACTATTTTCGTGTTTGTATAACTCTTATCGCCTTTTATTTAATTAGTGTTTATTTGATCTCTATTTAACTTTTCTATTACTCCTATTATTCAGTCTTTATATAAAACTTCTAATGAAAATCGTTAACAAAACAGCTCACATAACCAAGATCATATCTTAACTATCGCTCAATTATGCCGGATGTTCACTGTAGTCGACGTACATTAAATAAAACTATTTATTTGTGAATATTTTGAATACGAATTATAATAAAATGAATATTTATTTAAATACAATATCTATTCAAACCGTTATTTTCATCAAATATTACTTATGTGTCAATCAATTTCTCTCTTCATATGCTTTTGGCGTACCGTTTGATAAAATACCAATCGGTATGTATTTTAAAATATATGCACTTCATATTGTGACGACCGCTAGTTTATAGCCTAGGGGTGATCACAATATAATCTTAATTTTTATAAATATTTTCAATCCATATCAAAAGTTTTTAGTTAAAGTACAGAAAGCGAATCAATTGTGTGTTAGAACATTTAAAATCAGCCTTGAATCAAATAATTTTTTTTGAATAAAAGTTTAATTATTTATTCACAAATTTATTTTAATCTCAACTCTTGTGTCAAAAATTTATTTGATATCAAATTGATATGAAATTATCAAAAATAAGATAACAGGTATTACTTAGTTGAACACACATTTAATTCGCCGTCTGTACATGGTTAATGAGCTAAAAATTTATTCTGGCTCTTTTAACACAAATAAAATTATTTTACTTTAATTCTAATCGTATATCGAATATTGTTTCCACTTTTAAAACTGTGCCAGGTCATTGCACGATGATTTTATAAACTTTCAAAGCCGACAAATCTCAGTAGAATTTTATATTTGTGTGCATCTCTGCAATTATTGAATAAAACTCTCCCTGATTAAAATAAAAAGGAATTGGAATTGAAAATTCAGACTAAAAGAGCGAAAATGAAATAAATTAAATTAAACTGTCTCATATAAATGTCTGAACAAGCTATTAGTAATTATAACAAATGGTATTATTAGAGTACAAGAGCTATAATACTGTTCGCCATAAGACTTGCGAAACAATCCGAAAGGAATTAATTGTTTATTCAGTTTTCAAAAGCGATTAATCAGAAACACAGGCATTAAATATATGAGCAAAACATATAATACTAATTACACAATACATTCATTTATTATAAAATTATTTTCAAATTATAATCGAGTTTCTCATTGATCATAATTATTAATGAAATTTTTCATTAAGTAAAGAATTTTATTATTATTAATACAAACAAATTATAAGAGTTTTAGCGATTATATGGAATACACCACAAATGAGAGATATGACCAGGGGTGATCAGAGAACATACAACTTTCATAACAGCTCATTCAAAGCCTCCCATAATAGCCCACCAAAATTAGCATGTTAACCTATTGAGCTAGTTAATAATCTCAAATGAAATACAAACTGGCATGTTGATTTTTCAAAAGCTTCATGAATTAATGCATTTTTCAATATCTGGATGAAAATGTTCGATAAGGTCATACATATCTGGCCATCTCTGTTAATATAGTATTATATTGTGTGTATGTATGGCATGAATTATATTAATATAAGAATATTCTTATCTTAATATTAAGAGAGCTATAAATGTAAGAATGAATGATAGGCCAAATTATTTTCTTTATTAAGTCCGGAATATTTTTATTGAATAAGAATTTCATTTATTAGGATCTGTTTTCGAAATAAAAGAGGTCTGTTCTTAAAAAATATGTGCTCACCAGTGTATATTTATATTGTAAATTTATATTACGTGAAAGTTATTTATTTATTAATACAACGAATAAAAAAAATTCATAGCTTTTGGAGAAAATAAAACTCAAACAGAATTACAAAATTTTAGACAAAAAAAAGTTTTTATTATTAATATTCTTCTAAAATATTCTTCGTTTTATTTATTGATAAAATAAAAACTAATAACTATTTTATAAAATATTATTCTAAATCACCAAGGTAGTCAGAGTATTGGTACATTTAGATTAGCTAATAACTGATAAAATTTGAGCAGGTTAAAGTCATAAACAACATAGCCGTTTGCGGCAAAATCATATACAGGGTGCAATTATCAAATTATTATTTTACATAGTTTTAAATATTTGCACTATATTTTGGCAATACCCCCTTGGTCATTCCTAGATTAAACTTTACTGTTTTAAAAAATAGATCAATTTTATAGCATTTTGTTTAAGATTAGAAACAAAATTAATTTATTTGCATTCAAAGACTATTTTCTTAATGACATTAAAAAGAACTCATCATTTAATGGATGAAATTTTGTTCAAAAAAATTAAATACATTTTTATTTTAATAGCCTTTAAGTTATAGTGAAGTAAAAAACATAAATTTTTATTAAGCGGATTCAGGGGATTCATCTTGTTGAATTTTTGTTTAAAAGTTGATCATCTGACATATTTATGTTGACAATTATACCTGCCTCAATTTAATAACGGCTGGATATTACCATTGGTTCAGTCATAAAGTCAAAGAATGAGATGAAAACAACATTAAGACTCCGTTAGAGAAAATCTTTTGTCTAATTAGTGTTTTCTTTCGGTCCTTAAGCGAAGATAAGTATTAATTCTTCCGAAATGTAATTAAGGCTTAAATTGTTTTACATATTATTCTATTATTTATTCTTAAATGTAAAGACAATTCACTGACACTGATATCAAAGAATATAATTATTGCGAATCTAATTAATTATGCATAGAATATAACACTGATTATTATTAAGAATATTTAATATCCACATACTTTTTACTCCAGGAGAAAAATTCAAATTTTGGTAACTATTTATTAAAAAATATATTACTCTTCATATTTCCTTAATCAATCTTGGTAATTTTATGAAATAAGTCACCCAACATATTATCTGTATTTATTAAATATTTTCAAATTCAAACATTAGAATATTTTTAGTTCTATAAACACTAATTGATGCTTGGTATTAGTTGAATCAAAAAAGGTTTATTTGATTTCCCCTGAGTTCTACCAAATCATGAATTTTATACATAAGTCACCAGATTTTGCTCTATTATTAGGCAAACCTAAGCTCAAACCGGATTTGAGCTTAGCTAACACAAGCACATACACTACTTAATTAATAAATTATTCCCGGCTAATGTTCAGTCGAACCTGACTGCACTGTCAGTTTGATCGGATCAGACTATGTTTTAGAAATCAATTCAATCAGAAAATGCTTTTATTTCGAAAATATTTTTTTTGCTTAAAATCTAATCATTTTTTGTGAGTTTTTTATCAACAGATTTAATGATACATAAAAATGATTGAAAGAATTGTAAAGAATAAGAGAATTCATATATATTTCTATTAATTATATTTGGGATAAATTCTTATGATTATTGTGTAATGGAATTCATTTCTGCTTTTCATTTAGTATTCTGTACTGAAGTAGACTAAAGGATGAGAAGATATGGAAGAAAACTGAGTAATATTTTTCTTATAATTTCCTTTTAGGCGCGATATTCACAGAAGGAAATGAAGAAATACAGAATGCGTTCAGATATGCAATCAATGCTCACAATAAGAACGAGTCGAACAGATTTAAAGTCGAGCCGATTATCGATTTGGTTGACAGCGATGATCCTTATGTTGTATCCCGCACATGTGAGTTACATTGCCTAGTACATGTTCGCCATTATCATTTAAACTTGCTCAACTTATAATCAAGCCTATTGAATCCGAACATTTTGCATATATTAAACACTAAAATTGCCAGAAAATTCAAACTCTGTAACTTTGATTTCAATTTTTCAATAACAACCTGCATATTTTTGTAATAGATGTTAGATTAAATGTAACTAGTCTGAATAAATTTGAAAATGTAACTCAATCTACCTACATTTATGGCAATCTGCTATAATTGTGCAACTAGGCCATTTCAATTAATTGGAATAATTCTTTTGTGATATTCAAATGATTTACATATTGTTAGGAAAAATGATAAAAGTTTTATGACTTCTATTGAATGCATTTGAATGTCTACACAATTGATATAATTTATTATTTAATTTGATTGACAGCAAAATTATTTTATTCTTTACCGCAAATTGAAATGACAACAAATGTAACTATAATTCTGTTATAACTGTCATTCAAATTCCAGACCCAATATAAAGGTATTTCTTATATAAAACATCTAAAGCTGAACAACGCTTTGTGAAAATATTTCATATAGTGGTTAGTTATGGGAATACAGTAGTAATATAATCACCTTGAAGAAAACAAGGCCAGCATTAACTAGCAGAATGTGAGTTAATCTCAAAAATTTATATATTTTCCTATTTTTCAGAACAATTTTATTGTATCTTGATAAACTCAGATTATCGACCTAGTCTACACGGCAAAGAATTTATTATTTGATCTATATTTAAAGTATTTTATAGTCTAGGTCAATTTGTCGAAGGATAGAAAATAAGTTAACAGTCTCAGATTAGTTTTGTCACCAGAATCAAATTCCAATACTTTTGGACCTCTTTAATAAAAATGTCATAGCACCCTCCTACATCACCCCTAGTATTATCAAGATTAGATTTTATAAGTTATACTCGTTAAACTGAAACCTGAACACATCTGTATTGTGACCAGGGTAAATGCTCACAATTAGTTGGTTGTGTTTAGAGTAAATAAAATTAAGCCTTTCTGTTGTCATCCATGCAATCCATAAATAAATAATAATTTATATAAACTTTTCAAACAATTACTTGTATTTCATTTGTTTGACTTCAGATTTAATTTAGCTTGATCAAGATAAAATCAAAGTGCATTTATCAATCAAGAAAATAAATTATATGACTTTTGCCGACAGTTTTCAAAATTAATTGTGTCTGAAAAGCAAAACAATAACTTTTAATTATATTATATTTATATAGTTTTGTAGCAAAAAATATATAAGGAATAAACGCTTTATATAAAATCTAATTATTTTTATTAATATGAAAATTAATTGTTTTCAGTATTTATGGCTATAATTTGGACTCACCCTTGAGAGCACACTTTCTTTTAATGCTTCAAAGTATAGCAAGGCAGTATTTTATAACTATTTTGAACGTTATTGATAAGACAATCGCTATTGAAAAGTTTGTGCTTGAACAAAAGATTAAGAGTGTTTTCAAAAATGATACAATTTTCACATATACTGTATTACAAAAGAATAACATAACTCGCGAGCACTCAGTAATGTAATAAACATTTTGATCATAGAATCAGTATATAGAAGAAACGTATTATTTTGAAAATCAATCATCCAGGTCACGCTCTCCCTTTCGCTCCTCAACTCATTCAACCCTGCATTCAATTTACTGATAATTTATAAGAAGATAATTTATTTAACCAAAAGAAACAGAAGTTTATTCAATGGACTGAAGAATGTTATCTCAATTCTAATACAGAGTTCAGTTGAGCTGAGTTTACGTTTGAACTTATGAACAGTTAGAACATTAATATTTTATATTTAATTTGTAAAAGGGATGAGCATTAGACCACTTAAAAACAGATCCTGTTAATTTTGAACTGGAATTTTGAATCGAGCATGCTAATTTTCATTTAAGCAATACAAACAAAAATATAATTTTTTTTATACCAAAGATTTGAGTGATATTGGATGGAGTGATCACGCCTTGAGGGGGCGCAGAGATTTTCAACTTGCTAATATATACAATTAAACTTTAATTATTAAAGCATATAATAAAAGTGTCCAGTTTTTGCGGGAAATTTTCATCGAATATTTATTACAAAATATTAGCTAGTTAATAATACACCATTACTACCTGTGCGCCACTTATGGCGATTGCTCTTAGATTAAGAAGTTCTAACATATTATTATTATTTTTTTTATCCACAATATTTGTATAAGCAAGCAAATCTTATTATTTGTTCGTGCTAAATAAGTTTAATATATTTCACATCGAATAGATACAAGCAATATAGCTGAATAAATATTGACCTGCACATCTCTATTTATTAAACTTTTGATTCCGGTCTTCGATATTATTATAGATATATTAACTCTAAGAATATGTTTGAAAACTATGGACTGATATGAAGACCACTAATATGTATGTAATCCGAACACAATTGGATACGTTATACAAAATAATAGTTAATCCGATTTATTCTCTTCCGTAATATAAGATAACTGTCCAAATCATTACATACCAGGAACTGATATGTCAGACATTGGGATCAGAAGGAAAAGAAATAAAAAGCCAATCCTTAGGAATCAAAATATAGTTATTAAGAATTTTTTTCTAAACTGATATTTGACCTGAAATTGCAATTATTTTCTATTGATTTATATAAAATATTATATAAAAATAAATACTTCGTTAAAATTATATGGGTATTATGGTTGTTCAAGTTCAAATGCTAAGGTATCAGTGTGTATTTTGAAAATTATTGTGAAACTCAAGAGCGGGGGTAACCAATACTTGAGTTATTTTTCACGAATCTTTTTGCCAATATAGGAGACGGGCTAAAAAACTCATCGAAAAAGGACATTTGGCATTAGAATTAAATAGAAATTGAGTTTCCCAGGTTAAAAATGCATAAAACTTTGCTGTTAGCTAAAATGTAAGAAGATTATATTTAAATATTAATCTGTACGAAAGTACGTGGGAGCATTAGCAAAATTGACTGTATTTTATCAAATCACTATAGACTCCCCAGGGTACTCTGCCAAATGTGCTCTGTATAACTCCGCCAACATGATCTTGCTTAATTCTAATTAACTTATTTTTGATTTCTAATTCATTTCCTGTCTTTCCCATTAGTGTGCCTTCAATTAAGTCGTGGTATCTTTACTCTGGTATCGCCAATAACTGGTCCCTCCTATGAGACACTTGTTTCCTATTCAAACACATTTCAAGTAAAGTATATTTCAATTCATTAAACATTTTTTTTCATACGAATCACTCTTTTCTCCACTCAAAGCAATGACAAACGATTGGACAGAAAA
The DNA here is from genome assembly GCA_034693305.1 of Eueremaeus valkanovi. Classification (NCBI taxonomy): domain Eukaryota; kingdom Metazoa; phylum Arthropoda; class Arachnida; order Sarcoptiformes; family Eremaeidae; genus Eueremaeus; species Eueremaeus valkanovi. The sequence continues at coordinate 16,322 of JAQIWA010000786.1, forward strand.
AGTGAAAATTCATTAAAACTTTAATTCAAAGCTAATTATATAATCAGTTCTTTAATTAGTTTTTGATTGAAGTGAATCTAATGAATAAAATCATGAATAAAATAACTGTACTCTTCTAACTATATCTGAATCTTGATGATTTTCTTATTTATCAAGTCATTACAAGTCATGAATTGGATAATTATTTACCGTTTTCTCTAAACTTTCGATCAAATGATTATTAGATTCAAAATAATATTAAGTTTAAGGAAAATGCTATTAAAATAATGATTGAGAATAAGGACAGCATTTATAGCAAGGGCACAATAAAGATATATCTTGATTGAACAGAAATTCATATAAAATAAAATTGTCATCCATTCAATCTATCAAGAATATATCAAAATAAGCTTAATTTTCTTTTATATTCCATATTTTTATTGAACCTGTTTATATTTTGAACATAGATGCCATTCATTCACCCTGGCTTCTCCCAGACATCACATTTTCGACCGGCATTATATGGCATATCATTAAGACCTCGATATTTGCCTGCAATTATTGATGTTATTCTATACTACGGATGGAAAGGCATTATTTATTTGTATGATTCAGATGACGGTATGTATTGAAAAACTCCAACTTATTGTGCAATTTATGTGTTTTCAGAAAATTAATGCAAAATTATTCTGAAATTATCGATAATATAATGGCTGACAGTTTTACATAAGAATATTCCATATTCTATGACATATTCAAGAACAGATTTAAAACTAATCATGCTGAAAACAATATAAGATTCATTCGCATGAATCAAAAAGGATTAATGTATTGAATAAAAAAATTATTCATCAAAATAGTGGATCGGATTTGTCGTGAAGTAGAGTAAAGAAGAGAAGAGAAAGAATTCAATAGTCTTTTAGTCTTTAAAAATCTATTCATCTTTTTATTATATCTCATCAATCATTGCTAAATACAATGTTACAAATACTGTATAAAACATACGGTATATCAATAATAATAATACAGTAGAATCTATTTATAAATAACCCTGTCTGTGCTCTGGTCACAAATCAATTGCATAGAAATATTCGCTGCAATAAAGAAGTATTTTTTATATAAAAACTTTATATTATATTAAGTTTGTTAACAAAAAAGGGATTAAAGGATTCATTAGAAGAATATATTTATTCTTCAAATGAATATGTTTTGTATATAATCACAGTTTGAGAGCAAAAATGCAAATCAAAAAAGATATTATTCTATTCAAAAAAGACCACAAAAAACAAAATAAGACAATGTATTGAAAATGTTTAATATATAAGAACAGAGAAAAAAGTAATACAAGTATAGAGAGAGAAGAAAAATCTTTTTGATCATAAATCAAGCGATAAGAGTGAATGTAAGTGAGAATAGAGTACAGTATAGGATGAGAAGAGAATATAGAGAAGAGTTTAGGAGAGGGAGAGAGAGAGAGCACAGGGAGAAAGTGCATAGAAGAGCAGTTGAGTTATACACTTAGTTGAAGAATAATTGAGGAAAAAAACTAAAAGATGAGGAATAAAAAGTAAAATAGCGTGGATTACCTAACAAAAGAAATTGTGGAATATTATCAGTTTGTGTCAGGGATGACCAGCATATGGACAGGCAAAATATGAACAGGACTATTCTTGCAGAATAAGAGAATATTCTATATTTTGTTATAGTATATGGATTTTTAACAGAATATTCTGTTTTTAACACAAATCGCTTGAATATTACCATAAGTTAAAATTGAATTATAAATGTTTTTTTTGTATCTCTGGGCGAATAAAAATAATTCGTTTGAAGAATATTCTGGGTTTCAGTAGGTTTTTATCAGCCCCGAGGTAATTGGACAGGTTTACTGTGTTAACTATTTTTTTATTTTCCTTCTTTTGTTTCAAAATTGTTTTCAGAGAAAATTCAGCTTTTCATACAAATAATGGAAAATTTTAACAAAGAGCAATTTTTTTATTTTTCAAATCCCGAGTATTTATATAAATATACTTTTTGTGAAAACAATTACACATTTTTCAAAAAAATATTTAACTTTATTTCTCATATATTTTTCTCACCGTTTGATTAATTATCTCTAAAATTATATTATATTTTGTTTACGAAAAATATGTTATCCATTAAAATAGTTATACTATTATATGACAGACTTGACTAAGCCTTTAGATTTATGAGCGAATGAAAGATCAATTTTTATAATTCAAACAATTTGTTAATTTTTTAAAGGAATTTAAAATAATTACTAAAATTTCATTTTATATAAAGTTTTATATAAACTATTAATGAGATTATTTCATCTAGTATGAGCAAGATAGTTTATTAAATTAGCCCTGTTTTTAACATAGCAATGTATTCTTTAAATATAAGCATGCTTAGATGAATGAGTCTTCCAATGAATTATAATTAAAATAGACTTCAATTTGTTATAACTTAAATGTTTTGATAAAATTAAAGTAAAATAAATGAAAAACTAATAATTCACGCAATGTATATCATTTGTCTCTGCATTTTATGTACAGGTCTACTAAAACTGCAACATTTGTTCTCATTAGTGGATCAGAATCGGACACTGGAGTTAAGAGCTGTGAAACGGTTCAGAAACAGTTCGGAAGCAAATGAATTCTTGAGGGAAATAGAGTTCAACTCTTCAATGGATCGCAAATACGTTATACTAGAATGCGATGCAATGACTGCCAAAACAATAATCATAACTCACGTGCGCGACATATATATGGGAAAAAGGAATTTCCATTTCTTACTGACCAGTCTTGTTATGGATGACTATCTCAATGAAAAGGTCTCTGAGTTCGGAGCCGTCAATATAACTGGTTTTCGGATCCTTAAGCCGTCGACTCAGGAGTTCAGACAGTTTGCCAATCACTGGAAGAAAATTGATCTGAAGAACAAGTTGGGTAACAGTGCAACCATCACAGTATGTACACATCAAAATAACACATAACCTCGCTACTTTTTAACCTGTTCAAAAAATTATAAATACTGTGTATTAACCCGAACCGAAAGGATAAGAGACTCAGGAATTTAATGAACGAATAAAAGGCGAAAATAATTAATTTTATTTATGTTTTTCAATAAATATTTTGTTTCTGTTATATAAACAAAAATAATAACTATTTTTTCTCAAATCCCAAGACATGTCTGCAAAATGATAGATAAAAATGTAGTAAATATTGTAATGTTTTTGCCTTTAATTGTTAATCTAGTTTATTGTTCTGGTTATTAAGGCTGACGCGGCACTAATGTACGATGGTGCTAAAGTGCTACTCGACTCATACACCCGACTCTTTAATAGATACTCCGATGCTTTTCGCAATAACTTTCGCAGAGGAGAGATATATAATAGTGGCAACAAAGGCATCGACTGTAGAGGCGATCCACTGGTCTATTGGGAGCACGGGGAGAAGATAAAAAAATTTATGAGAAAGGTAATTTATTTATTGTATACTTATAGGAAACGTAATTACCTTTAGTAGAGTTTCATTGATATAATTATTATTTTGTTTTCGTTTTGTTTGACTCTATATTTCTAGACTAACATCAATGGACTGACAGGTGTTCTCGCCTTCGATGAGTCGGGCTTTCGGCAGAACTTTTCTGTTGATATCGTTGAGATGACCATCAATAGTGAAATGGCCAAGGTTGACAATTTCATATACTTTTTTACTTATGTATGATAATCAGTCAAGTTTTTAATTTATTCTAAATTTGAACTGGTACAGTATAAAGCGCCCCTTAATCAAGCTTTAACATTTCATGAAAGCACCCTGTTCAGTTATTCGTTTGATAATGTTTCTGATTTCACTTTCACAGATCGCTCAGTGGACACACACTGACGGCTTAATTATAGTTCCGGCCAAATATCACAGAGTATCGCAGGAAAGGTCCCGATTCGACAACAAAACATATATTGTTACCAGTATTCTAGTAATTATTCAATTAATTACCCTTGCGCATATTACTTAAGGCACGGAAAGTAGTGTATGGAATTGACATAGTTATACTTGAACAGTTAGATGAGTTGCCTATCACCTTTTAATGTTAAATATGTGCAAGGCTAAGTTAAATAAGAGAATGATCCCATTAATCCATTACAACTTTCCGCATCTCTGCATGATAGCAAGGTCTTTTAGAATGTCTGGTGTCTTATCTTGTATTGTTTGGTTAGGAAGAGCCGTATCTAATGATGAAAGCGGAAGATAAGGGCATCAAAAATGAAGGCAACAATCAGTTCGAGGGCTACAGCAAAGACTTGGCTGATCTCATATCAAACCATTTGTCCATTAATTATGAGTTAAGACTAGTTAAAGACGGCTTATATGGAGGCTTAGACTCCCATTCGCGCAGTGGTTGGAACGGTATGGTCGGCGAACTCATTAGACATGTAAGAACACATTTAAAAACAAATTCATTTTTAATCTTAGCTGAGATAAAGAAGACATGGGTTAGGACAGTGTGCAGACAGTCGTTTAAACTTTGAAAAATTAGTCAGGCTTATTGTGACCAAGGCAATATTTGCACAACACTATAAATAACGATCAAAATTATGAAAAGTTCATAACAGTTGTCAATAAGAATTATAATGAACTCGTTAAGTTTTGGGAAAAATTTATAATATTTATTAGTTCATTATAAACATCAAGAGATGTCCAGGCTCGTTTGCTCTAGGGAGTTCGACCCCCTGGACCCCCTCTGGCCATCTCTGGCATTTAGTAATGAGTTTTGGTTTCATCTATTGGTTCACTATAGCGATAAGCATGGTTCATTATAAACATAATGGACTGTAGTTTGCATTTGTATTACACCCATAGGAAGCAGATATGGCAATCGCACCGTTGACTATAACCAGTGCACGCGAACGGGTCATAGACTTCACCAAACCCTACATGTCTTTAGGCATATCTATAATGATTAAAAAGCCAGTGAAGAAGAACCCGGGCATATTCTCCTTCATGAACCCCCTGTCCTCTGAGATCTGGATGTGTGTTATCCTCTCATACGTCGGCGTATCTGTCGTTCTGTTTCTCGTCTCCCGATTCTCACCGCAAGAATGGCGTTATGAGGAAACACTACTCGGCCCACACGTCAGCAATGATTTCTCATTTTATAATTCGTTGTGGTTTTCTTTGGGCGCCATTATGTCCCAGGGATGTGATGTGTGTCCCAGGTATTCAAGAGATTAATGTCATTAAAAGTAAAAATGAATTAATTTTAATCTATAAAACTACAGGTCCTTTGCTGGACGGATAGTGGGATCCGTATGGTGGTTTTTTACGTAAGTAAATGTTACCAGGTCAATTGAATATTATACAAGCTTTATTAAACTTCATTATACCTTGCTATTCAGGTTAATACTATTATCTTCATATACGGCTAATTTGGCCGCTTTTCTGACCGTAAGTGTATTTTAAGGGTTTTTAGTAATACTTCAGATAAATGCCAGTATTTTATTATATTCCGGGAAAATAAAAGGTGGAAAGAATGGTCACCCCGATCAATTCTGCAGATGATTTGGCCAAACAAACTGAAGTAGAGTATGGAGTACTCAAACATTCCTCTTCTATGGACTTCTTTAGAGTAATTAATATTTATTATAATATTTGAAAATTCTTTAATACATTTTCCAAAACTTTTAAATCAATTTTAAAAAAATGTTTTATTAAACAAAAAAAATTTATTTTAATTTTTAGTTTTTTTTCGCTTATTTTCAAAAAAACTAAAAGTATATAAAATATATGAATGTGTTTAGAGATCCAAAATAGCAGTTCACCAGCGAATGTGGGAATTCATGAATTCAAAGCAAAATGTTTTCGTCGACTCCTATAAGGAAGGCATACGTCGAGTGCGAGAATCCAAAGGCAAATATGCTTTTCTGATTGAAAGCACGAAAAATGATTACGTGAATGAAAGGTCAATTAGAAACTGAAAATCCAAATGAAATTCAATAAAATGCTTAATAAACATAAAATTAATTTACCTTTTCTTCTGCTTATATAGACTTCCTTGCGATACAATGAAAGTCGGCCGCAATTTAGGTTCAATATTATAAAGGGTTATCAAAAAGTTAGTGACTATTGGCATAGAGTGCGACAAAATTCTACATTGTTTTACACTTTTTATACAATAATTATTAGATTTAATGCAACGTTAGATCAAATAATGGAAATGTCAGTCTCACTCAACAACATATGCACTCACTTCTGGATAACCCTATATTTATCACACAATAAGTGCAAAATAAATTCAATTCAAATCATTTTTTCAGATGCAAAAGGCTATGGAGTGGCGACGCCTTTAGGCTCATCCATAAGGTATTTCATTGTAGACACTTTATGGTGAATGACCAAGGTATCCACGATACATTCAAACACATTCTGGAAAATCCTTTTGCTTATAATATTTTATTACAACTAAAAACACAATACAGTATGACATGAAATAGTGATCAAGGTTTAATTAAATACTTAGGAAAATGCGTATTTCATAATTTGAGCGCAACTTGGTCATCTCATATGCACAAGTTGCAAATGTAATACAATATAAGTGCAGGAATGGCCAAGGGGGTTTAGCCAAAATATTCCATATTGTATGAGGGCAGAAATCCGCCATCCCCACATAGGCCCCCTAGGTTTGCTGAGCTTGGTCATCCCTAATATAAGAGGATAATATAATTTATATTTTTATGCTTTCATTCAAATCTAGGGATTCATTGAATTTAGCGGTTCTGTACCTCAAAGAAAACGGAGACTTAACTAAATTGGAGAACAAGTGGTGGTTCGATAGGAGTGAGTGTAAGATAAAGGAGAAAAAGGTATGCATTATATGAACACAAATATAGACTTAAATAAAAATATTCAGAATTTTATTGAAAATAATACATAATTTTTAACACAAAATAAAAATCGCTTTCATAGGATGCAAATCAAAGCGAGCTGACTCTAGATAATGTAGCAGGATGCTTTTATATATTGATTGGTGGCTTAATTTTGGCTATGATCGTAGCTCTGGTCGAATTTTGTCTGAAGTCTAAAATGGAGGCCAAAAGAAATAATGTATAAATTGTTGCATTCATTGTTACATTCATTGTTTGTTTTGAATAAAATATTTTATTTGAATCTCGTTTTCAGATAAGTATATTCGAAGCCATGCGAAGCAATGTTCACATATCGATCACTGGAGGACCCAGTTTTGCCAGAAGAGTCAGAACCAAATTCTGAATTATTCTAAATATTTGTATATTTTTTTGTCACAATTTTTAGTTCTGATATTTTATTGAATAATTTTTGTGTCAGGCTAAAATTAAAGTGGCGCATGGTAGATAGCATAGCATGTAAAAAGTTGAAAAATCAATTCATCTAGTAGAGTGTGAATTGACTTTGATAAAATGTTGAATATGTGGTGATGTTTGTTCATTTATACTTGGTCCATGTGCTGTTTAATTTTAATCTGGTTCTTTTAATTGATAATACAGTCCGGATCCAGTTTCAAGAACACCCAGTCCATAAACATTCCAATACTATGAACACTAAAAGAGAGCAGTTATTGAATTGAATTGAATTGAATTTTATTTTGTTTATACACGGCGTCAACTCAACAAATTGCTGATAATCCTGCTGGAGCGTGTGCTTACATTTAAATTAAAATAGATTAAAAATACATAGTTCATTTTACATAGATTTTCTCAGTTTAGCTAAAAATATTTTAAAATCAGTTATTTTTCGTAAATTTACATTCAATTTGTTGAAAATATTTATACCCGAATAAAATATTGAATTTCTAAGACAGGTTAGCCTAAAATTTTCAGGTTCCAGGTCAAAATTGGTAACAGATCTGAGCTTTTTATTAAATATTTTAAATCTGAAAAAACTATTGCATTTAATAGCAGACAAATTGTTAATACATTTAAAGATAAAAATATTACTAAAATAATTGCGTCTTCGCATAAAACTAAACCAATTCAAGCGCTCAAAGAGTACACTATAATCATCGCTCGAAGAACTTATAACTCTTGAGGCCTTGTTTTGAAGTCTTTGGATGCGATCGGTGTGAGACGTGTAGGCGAACCCATACACAGCAATGCCATAGTCTATGATCGGTTGAATAGTGGCCTTGAATACAATGTTTAGCGCAATATTCGGTAAAAAGTGTTTAAGACGTGTCAAAAGACCAATCCTTTTACGTATCTTATCTGATATATACTTTATGTGCGGCGCAAAAGATAGGCTCTGGTCAGTTATCTAATAACTTAGGTGTGGAGTGGATCACATGATAGCAAATCTATATCCTCCTATTCTATCTAAAATGTTAGTGAACATTATATTTGATAACAAGTACTGACAAGGAATCTAATGTGTGCTCAACTCTGAGTATTACCTGTTCTCTTATTTTTGATAATTTCTTATATCTTCCGACGATTTCATATCAGTTTGAAATCAAATAAACTTTTAACACAAGAGTTGAGTTTAATATGAATTCCTGAATAAATAATTAAAATTTTACTCAAAAAATTATTTGATTCAAAACTGATATGAAATCATCAAAAGATATAAGAATTTATCAAAAATAAGAATAACAGGCATTACTCAGAGTTGAACACACAATAGATTCCTTGTCTGTACAAATAGACTGATATTATGTTGACACCAGGTCTGTTAAATCCTGATATGTTCATATAAACTGGTTCCCTTCTGTATTATTTAGTAAACTCATATATAATCTTGATAAAATTTTTATTATTAACTTTTCATAG
>JAQIWA010000787.1:0-25067 GCA_034693305.1 Eueremaeus valkanovi
ATTACGAATAAGGATTGACTTTTATTGAGAAACAATTATTTCAATTATTAATAAAAGCGGAGTATATAGTTTTGACCTGTTACATGTTTTGATACAAGTTCTTTATTAACAATGGGAAAGATCAGGGCTGAGCTCGTACTGACAGCCAACAAATAAGACATACGAATAAAATGAGTTTGAGTGCGAATAATATATTCAGTGTAGAAATGACTTTTAATGAACATTTAATGAATGAAAACTAATGAACAACTATTTTTCAACCTGCACAGTACTGTTCTACACTGATTTTCTTGCAAGCATTTTGTCAGTATATTGTCAGTACGAGCTCAGCCCTGCTTTATATCCTTAAAAATAAAAGGATCTGTCTATAGAAGGGATCTAAAAGTCAACTGGGGGTCCTATCTTTGCCTAAAAATTCGTAAATCTATAATAAGCGGAGTCAATATAATACTGTACCGCCTTGTTTATGACTGACTCAATACAATGCACTTTTCAATAGTCTATTCAAAGCTTAACATTAATTACATTATTGAATGATTGAAAACAAATACAGTTTTTATAAGAATTTTAAATTAAATGTGATTTCAATCTGAATTCAGTGGAAGCGGAGATCCATCTGAAGAAAGAGCACACAGACTACGATTACAGCGATTCCAGTGCTTTGAAATACTTTGACGGATCGATACCAAAGTTGGACGAAATTGTTAAACAATTTTACGAATAAAATCTCATCCAATGCTACCTTTCATTACATTTCTGTTATTTCTAACGCATTTCCATTCGAAACATAGTTTTTGTCTTTTAATCAAATTATTGTCTTTTTTTTTGTCGACATTTTTAACTCTTTTGACTTAAATCTAAAGATATTTTCTTTAAATAGAAATTATTTAAAACGAAAAACATTTGAACGAAAGAAAATGATTATTAAATTATATATATTTGAGATTTTTTTTAGAATTTAAACGATATATAGATTTGCATAAAGTTTTGGATAATTTCTACTTAAAAAACATTTTTACAAAAAAAAATTAAATAAATTACAAAAACTTTGTTTTCCATTAATTTATTTTTCAGTCTATTATTTGAATGAATAATAAAATAAAATAAAAATTAATCAAAATTATTGTATATTTGTTTTGAATACAATTTTGATCATAGAGTGACCCGGATATGCTCCAGCACATAATCATGCGTAAGTATTTGTGTACAACATCCTTCCAAACCCCTGGAAAGTCAACTATCAATTTGTCCTTGTACAGTATTCCGGAAGGAGTTTATTTGAAGTTTGATTCGGAGGAAATTTAACTCAAAAACGCTATAAGAATCGAAAACTTGATTAAAAAGCCTTTGAATTGTTGTTATCGATAAATAAGATAATATCCGAATAAAAAATAAATTAAACAAAGGATACAAATATTGTGCCAAAACCTAAACTACAGGCAAATTATTCTATTGTATGCCTAACTGTTCTACTCTTCAGGAAGTCATAAAAATGCTCATAAATATTGATTCATTCAAATCACAAAATGAATCATCGATTCGTATATACAGTATTAATATAACCGAATCATAAGTCGAAATCTTTTTTCTTTTTAAATCATTTTGAAGACTAATGTCTGTTAACTGAACTCTATTTGATTCAAAAATTGTTTTCAAACTTAAAATCTTATAAAATAATTAAATCTCTTAAATGACAAACAATTCAAGTATAAAGTTGTCGTCAAATATCAATAAAATGAATTTGGAATACATTGGACTAAAGTGAACCTGATCAGTTAGATTCAATGACAACCGGCTCATACTGTACAGCCTGTATGGCATAAAGTGTATGCGAGTTATCATTATTTTCTTAAGTGCTTATCATTTCGTAATATTTCGTATTATTATTAGAGAAGTCCTAAAACTGATTCAATTAAAGCGTTTGAATCAATAATATATTAATCAATCAATTGTTTAAAAGTTCTTTAATCAAGTCAAGTGAGACAACACCCGGCTATCGATCGACAAATAAAGGACAGAAAATAAGGTTGAAGAAAGCAAGGTCATATGAATACAACTTGTATTGTGTATTGGCCTAACAATTAAGCTCAACTTATCTCGGGTACATTCATATCAGGTGAGGTGACATTGATATTTGCAGCGCAACTATACTATATAGTATATATGATAATATACACAGTACACATTTTTATAAACAAGGACTAACCCTTAACATTACTGTAGTCTATACTTTAGCATCAGAACCAGTTTAACATTTTATCGATACTAATCCGGAACTTAATATTGAAAATATAATCCTTGGGTTAAATTAAACCTAAAGAGTGTTGACTGAATTTTTTGAACCCGAAACTGGTTCTAATGCTAAAGTATAGGACTATTGTTAAGGGATTAGTATTTGTATCTTTTTTTACTCTACTGCACAACATGTGTAATAGTGTAGTGGAAAGTGTGCTTCACTCGAGTCATTCAATTAATTGATTCATATCTTCTCTGAACTTCAGTCTGAAGTGAACGCAAATTCATTTGGACAGAGCAGTGGACAAGATTATAATTGAGCTGAATATGAACTTGTAATCTATGAGTTCAGGCGTAAAGGTTTGAATAAAAGTTGAGAACAAATCACAAAAAACGATATCATATTTGCGTTCATTTGAACCAAACTCTCTATTAGTATATAATCTGTTCATTCGTTTGTAATTTTGTACTATTAGTTCATTCAATAAATCATTACAATTTTCACCTGTCTCACTCTGCATTCATCATCATGCTATATTTGTTGAACCAAACACTCTGCTATATAATAGCTGTACAGTAGAGGCTATCGTCAATGTTCTCTACAAATGAAATCCGATGCCAGAGATGCCCAGATTTGGTTTGAACTAAAGTTAAGATAATATTCAAACTAAGCGCTCATTTTGTGTGAACTGCAAACTCAATGAATCGTCTGTTGCCAACAGACTCTTGGTTTGAGCGCACAATCACTGCCAGTGTATATAAAAAGTGATTATTTGAGAAAATAGTGACGAAATCGGCTCAAAGACAACTGAATTGAATTCAATGCCCATTCAGTGTATTCACAGTTCACTTCTGAATTCAATCCAAGAGAATATCATTCAAACAAATAGTCAAACATTTCGTCCATTCATTCGATTCATTGCTTTCCTATTGTTCTCCAAATCAGCGGTCAATTGAAGTCAAGTCTTGTTTATTACAAATCTTTTCTAATTTTTTATTACTTTTTGTTTTGTTTTAAAATTAATTTATTTTTATTTTCTTTGCAGACAATTAAGTAATTATATCAACGAATAAATGGATGATTAAAATGGATTGAATTGTTTTGACCGAAAATGTTATCCAAACTGTATTTCTGTTTGTTTTGTTCGCAAAAGTATTCAACCAATGATTCAAATCGTCTGAAAAGGCATTTGAGTCAACACTTGAATCAAACGAAAGACAAGAATATAAACAAATGGATTGAATCCATAGTTGAATATCAATCGGATCTGAATGTCTGTCTGAGCGCTGAACAGAGATCTCTGCCGAAGATGACTGTCCAGAGCGAGAGCGCAGGCAATGCTCTGCTCATTGGGTGCGGTCTTTGCGATCGTATTATTGATTACTTTCGACTAAATCTCAGTTCAGATCCAAAAGCACCGAAAGATCAGTGCGTTTGTGGTAAAGGACTGGAAGTGCCGAAAGTGGTTGTGCGATGTGTACAGTGCCTGCACCGATACCATTGGGATTGTGTGGAACCCTCGCCCTTCTCAGGTCTGAACTCAACTTTCATTTATTCTATAACTAAAGGCAAGCGTTCAGTGTCTGCGCCAAACGGCGGTTCAGACGCACAGACACTCGTATGCATTGAACCAATTCTTTGGCTTTTTATTGATATTAAGTCTAATTGAATGAACGGATCAATCGATTCATTCATTCATTGCTTGCATTCAATTGTATATTATTATCAAATCTGGCGCTCAAATACAATACACTCATTGTATGTCCGCTGCTTTTAGTTATATGAATTCATGCATGGAGTGTGCTCTACGTCCTTTTACTTATTAATACCTGCTTAGACAGTATTTTCCAATATTAACATAAAATAACTATAACTATAGTTAGCCATGAGTTTCAATAATTTACTTTTGATTAAAAAGTGATGATCAAGGTTAGATAATTACTTGACTTGATTTTTAGAATGCATCCAACTTGAATAGAACCAGTTTCAATTATATACCTGTTTATATTAATTCCTATTTTCAAGCTTTTAATCATTGAATTCGAGAATAAACTAAATCAACAAATAATACGAATGAAGCGATCGTTTGAATAGTCTATAATACGGGTCATTAGTAATGAGTCAATACTTAAAATAATGAAAATTTACATAATATCATATTTTCGCATATCTCATGCGATCGATATTCATATCATTTGTTTTTGAGCCAGGGATGGGTCGTATGAACTTAGATATCAGTTATTAATATACTGTATAGCTGGCTGACTCGTGTCAGGTTCAATTTAAATGTTTAGATCGAATGGAAAGCAATATCATATAAAAGTTGGCAAAAAGCCATTGAATTGTGCGAACAGTAATCAATACATTGTAAGGACAGTAAAGACCGCATAACTCGTTGTGATCACCGATTTGGCTGTTGCTGGCTATTAAATGCATATGTGCTTGATCATCTTACATCTCCAATTCATAACTTTATATCTATGAGTAATATGCGCGCAGAGAATAATTGAGACAGTACAATTTGATTAGATTCAAAATGACCCAGTTATCAAAAGGCTTCCTGTGGTCATCCCTACAGAGTATTAAGTAATGAGTTTTTCTTTTATAATGTATTTATTCGACAAAACAGAATATTATATAAAATAAAATATAAGTTATATTGTATTTAGAATTGAGTTTTATTCGCAATAATTATTGATTTTAGTCTAAGAGAGAACACATTTGGAAATTGGGTCAGAATTTCTCAAACAATCAATAGTTGTCTTGTTTTTAGAGAAATTTTCTTTTTTTCTCAAAAAAGCCTTGAAATGTGTGCTTCGTTTGTTTGGAGAGAACCTATCGATTAGTTTCGTTGCTTTAATTTAATTTGTTTTCAATTAATTTCTTCATAAGTTTTGTTGAGTTTTTCTATAATTTTATTTTAATATCAAATTTAACGCATTTTCCCTTTCCTTATGTTTTTTTCGTTTCCATTGATTTTTGTGTTTTTAATTCCGATTCAATAAATATCTGAATTCAGGTGAAGACACATCGCTATACAAGTGCTTCAAATGTAAGCCAAAGCTCTTCGAAATATTGGAATTGCAATCAATTCCACACTCGGGTCAACGCATCCACGTCTTCGATCACTTCAATTATCAACCATTTGAGTGCATTGCCATCAAAGCCACGGATGGCCTATCCGTCTGTTGTAATACGTTTTCATTGAAAAGCTTCTTAAAAACTCATCTGAAAAGTGAGCATAAGTTGACGCCAAACGACAATCAAATGTCCCAATACTTCAAACACAATCTGATCCCAAGTGTTCAGCAGTTGATTGACAAGTCTTTAAATAATTTGAATTCGAGTTCAATCGTAAGCAATAAACCGATCGATCGCTCATTAAATAAGACAAAACAACTGCCAAACAACACACTCAGCACTGGTAGTAGTTCTAAAAGAGCTCTCGAATCCAATACCCATTTGACAGATAAAAGCAAAAGAATAATGACTGCGAAAGAGCGCCAATTGTCAGACTTCGGTTCACCCGTCCGGTCGACCCGTAATGAGTCGATTGGAAGCAGTAGTCAGTCGACTAATAGCCATAATTCGCGTCCAAATATCACACAGTTATACGAAACCATTCGCAACAACAGTACTGAACGCCAGACCACTACTATTGAACAGGTGTTCGATCAGCCAATGAGTTCGAAGCCATCAAAGACTAGTCTCCATTCAGACAGTCCTCCCGTTCTGGTCAACCAAATGGGATTCAATCGCAAACAAAGAACAGAAGAAAAGGACAAAAAGCCGACAAAGAGTGGAAGAGTTCGCTCCAAGAAAGGGGTCAAACGCGTGCCGATGACTGTCCCGCACCCGGCCTCCAGTTATAATAGCCCGAGTGCTAACACCACTTCCAGTCCGCCCACTACTTATATCGCCGAAGGAAATCCGTTGCAGCGCAGTTGGCTCTCAGAGAAGGGTCGTCTGTCCCGACCCAACATACGCTTGAGTCGAGAGCAGGAAAGCGCTCGAAATTTGAGTACAAATCGTTTGAATTCTAGTTCTGTGTCCGCAAACAGTAATCATAACGAGAGCGACGACAGCTCGGGCTGGCATTCGGGAACAGAAGAGTTGGAATTGAAATCGAAAGCTAATGGACAGCAAATAAAGTCAAAAGAGATCTCTTCGAAACGCAAAACCACTGAAAGTCGAACCAACGAAAGCATTGCCAGCGAAAGACGTCGACCGGAAACTGCGGTCAATGAGACTGTGCCGGAAGTAGACGTCAATACTCTGCCATTGGATTCACCGGAAAATAGTAGACAAATGAATGCAAACAACTATTTGGTCGACACTAACGACACACTTGTTTCGCCTCAAATACCTCGTGTCTTCAATACTGTAGGTCTGACCTCAGTTCCTGAGCCCATCACTACCTCTAATAGGATGTCTAGTCCTCGCACTAAAGGCCAGGTACGGCCGATCGGCACTCAGCGTCCGACTGCCAGTATTCTGAAACTAAACACTATATTCTCAGGTATTGGTCGTAATTATCATTAATTATTGAACTATTGTTCGATTTCTGGCTTATTCTGCAGTCTATGCATATATTGAATCATTTTCTGTTAACCAGTATTTCAAAACTCTTTAACTCTTATTTGATTTACTGAACACTTTTGGAGACTATTATCGAACCGTTATTTTGTTTCAACACTTTCTGAATCCCAATAAAAGCCAAACAATATATTGATCTTATTATATGAATAGCTATTAAATGCCCAATAATTTAGTTATAATTATTCTATTTTTAGATTTGGGGCAAAAATGCTTAAAATATTTATCTATTATTTGATTTCAAATGAAATGTATTTTTCAATAAATATCTATATTTTAATTGTCATAAAAAATGATTAAAAAATTATTTAATACTTAGGAAAATAGTATTCAAAATATTAAGATTTACTTCTCTTTTACCCAAAGACTGGTTAATTCAGACCACATCCAAAAAATATCCTTACTTTCCACAAATCAATGACGAAGTGGTGTATATACCGTATGGGCACCGGCTATATATCGATACCGTTAAGCGCTTTAAACTATACAAACAGACGAATAATAATAAGTATTTGAATTCACATATAAACGAAGTACTGTTCGCCAGAGTTAAGGAAATCAAGTTCGAGAAGCACTCGAACATACGTTTGGCTAAACTCGTGCTTTCGCTTATCAAACCCCAGACCGATGGCCCGGACATCGAGACCAGTCACGTGTTTACGGTTCGGTTCCACGACATCGACAATGTCATCGATTTTATTATTTTGAGACAAGTCTACGACAACTCAATGAGAAATAACTGGAAGGTCGGGGATGAGTTCCGGGCCATAGTCGAGGACAAGTGGTGGTTCGGCCGCGTCAACAGCTATGCTCTCAATGACAACAATATAAAAACCCATTTCCAGTCCTATAACATAATGTGGGCCAATGATGTGTTCGAGACTTTGAGTTATTGGGATTTGGAACGAATCAACGGAACGGTACCCAAGAATAGGAGAGAGTCGGTTGATATTACCGAAGAGGAAAGGGCTAACTTTTATCGATCCAGTCCTGAAGAGTGGCCTTCTGTGGGTAAAATCAAAGAATGCAAACGCATTGCCAAAGGTTTGGTTCAAAAGTTTTAATAATTATTTTGTTTTATATTTAAGTCAAAACGTTTTAATCGAATAAATATTTGTTTTTAAGGTTTGTCTCAAATCATGGATTTGGAGGAAACGAAAGAATTGATGAAAGTCTTCGATATATCGAATATGGATTTCTGTCGCAAAATTGGTTATCCGGTTAACTTAGATATTGTCAAAAGTCGTGTACAAAACCTGTTCTATAGGCGCCATTCGGCCATCAAATACGACATCAAATTCATTGAATCCAATGCTTGTCTTTTGGATCCGAAAGAGACGACTCATATCGTAACCAATGCCCGAATCGTTGTTTCCGTTTGTCTGAAATTCATTGACGAACACAAAGCGGTTGATGTGAACCACATCTACGATAAAGTGATTGAAGACAGGAATGCACTCAACAAAATCAAGTACTACTCGTGCATTCGACCCCACCTCAACCCGACCGCCAGTGTCTCGAATCCAACCTTTGCCGACGTTTTGGCGCAAATGATGAACACTTCGTCCACTTCTGGACACAAGTGTCAGAACAATACGGAAATACCTGTTATTGAGATAATTGATTCGGATTACTGTGAAGATCCAGATAGTAGTGAAGAGGACTCTCAGGTGGCACAGGACCAGAATGAAGGCCTATCCGCACAAGAAGGAGAAGAAGATGAACGCATTGAACAGCACTCACCTGTTCGGCCAGTGGTGAGGGAACAGATCCCAGAGAAGCGTTCGCAGCCCTCACCTGTTAGGCCAGTGGTGAGGGAACAGATCCCAGAGAAGCGGCCAGTGGTGAGGGAACAGATCCCAGAGAAGCGGCCAGTGGTGAGGGAACTGATCCCAGAGAAGCGGCCAGTGGTGAGGGAACTGATCCCAGAGAAGCGTTCGCCACAAACAACCCAAAGAACTTCGCGTACAATAACTGAACCGAAATCTGTGGCCAAACCTTCGCCGAAAGTCTCTCCAAAATCAGTTACAAAGTCTGTGAACCCAGTGGTGGCACCAGTAGTCGAATCAGAGCCACAAACGGTTAGACTCATTGATATTATTTTCATTCATTTCATTCAAATCAATGATTAAATACTTTTCGTTGACTTTTAGGTCAAACCGAATCCGAATGCGAACCCAAAGTTCGAAATCTATTTCTGTGTCTTCTGTACCGAGAAGTTCACCGACAGAGCCATAGCGTTAGACCATTACTGCAATCACCTGAAGCTCAAACTCAAATGTGAACTTTGCCCTCAAAATCGAAAATTCGATTCATTCGAGCTCTTCGTTAAGCATAACGACCAACACATCAGACAATTAAAGCCGAATTTGAATCCAAAGACATATTCTATTCAGAAGTCATGGATTGAGCTTATGGTCGATTATAATGAAAGTCTCACAACTGAGACACTCACTGATCACATCGATTGCCGGTTCGGCGACTGGTGTCTGGTCTGCGAGCGTTTAAATGTGTTGACCGAAGACTCGCAGCCATTATATCACAAAAACGTTTTCGAAAATAAACGCAAAACACTTCACAAGTCATTGAAAATCGAAAAGGAGT
The DNA here is from genome assembly GCA_034693305.1 of Eueremaeus valkanovi. Lineage (NCBI taxonomy): Eukaryota > Metazoa > Arthropoda > Arachnida > Sarcoptiformes > Eremaeidae > Eueremaeus > Eueremaeus valkanovi. The sequence continues at coordinate 9,437 of JAQIWA010000787.1, forward strand.
TCGAAAAGCATTTGAGAGAACACTTGAAATACGATCCGAAATATAAGTGCAGTCTCTGTACGACCGGATCGACCACTCAAGTGGCCAATGGTGTCACTCATAAGGCGTTCGAATCGACTGCAATCGATGGCCAATGTATAGAACATTTGGTTAATGAGCACAACATTAAAAACGTTGACAAACACGCGGACACAACTCAGTTCTTCGTCAACTCCAAGGTTCAGACTCTGGAGGAAGAGATACCGTATTTAGTCAACAGATTTATCATCAATTGTGTCAACTGTTGAACACTTTAAACGCAAAGTCAACGCAATATTTCTATTTCTATTCTGCGCTCAAAAACATTTGTATATATTATTCGTTTTGCTATTTATTTAATTGGATTTAATTTTTTTGCCAAATATTGTTTCGATAATTATTTTAATTCATTGATAACTAGTTTTCATTTACTTAATCGATATTCAATTTTTGACACAATTTTTTGAAATAATCAAACAATTGGTTTAAAATTTACAAAAAATCTGTTTTTCAATTGACATCTTTTTATATGTTTATTAATGTTTGGACTAATTGTAAGATTTTTATATTGAAATAAAAATAATACGAAAATTGTTTTCTTAAACAAAGCTTTAATTTATTTTAAAATAATAAATATTTACACAAAAGTCAATACAAAAATAATTCAAACACAAAGTTTTGATAAGCAATACCGGAATATACTGTATATAACTGTGCATTCATTTAGGTTAACCTAACAGTGCTTTTAACAAAGAAATGGACAGTTCTATCGGCCGGTCTTCTCATCAAATGTGTTGTCGTTAATAGACGGGAATGACTCCAACCTATAAAATAATTTCACAATTAATCGAAAACACAATAAATTGGTTCAAACACTTACCCCAACCCCTCCCTCGTGTGCGACCATCGATACAATTGGGTCCCAATTGTTCTCTTCCGGGTTATAGACTTCAACTGAACTCAGATTCGAAACGCCGTCTAAACAGAGGAATAGAAAATAATTTTATAACAAATGTTAGGAATGATCGCAAAATAGCGAACCATAGCCTCCGATGGCATACAAAAGGCCACAATTGGCCACTAAAGCCACTCGACTTCGCATAACATTCATCGGCGCTATTAATGTGTTTTAAATGAATATAAATAAGTCATAGAATCGGCTGAATCTGATTGTCTGGTAATACCAATGAAACTCCATTTCTCAGTCTTCGGGTCGAATACCTCTGCCGTCTGAAGAAAGGTCGAGCCGTCATATCCGCCACAAACGTATATTTTGCCCTTAAGTGTGGCCACACCTAAACGGCATCTGAATTACGAATTTAAAGAATGGGTTAATTGAATGTCAGACTTAAGCTCAATATTAAACTACCTTTTCGTGAGCATCGGTGCCATAAAACTCCATTTCCCGGTTTGCGGATCAAATCTTTCGACTGAATCGAAAATAGATAAGCCGTCGTGTCCTCCCAGTGCGTAGATTTGGCCGTCAAAGGCGACTACACCGGCCGCCGACCTATGTCTGGACATGGATGTAACCATTGTCCACTCATTGCGCTCCAGTGTATAGCACTCGACAGTACTCAGACTCGAGACGCCGTCATAACCGCCGCAAACATAAAGCATATTATGGAGAGTCGCGGCCCCGACAGCACTGCGCTTGCAGTTCATTGGCGACACTTTAGCCCAACTCCTGTTCTTGGGGTCAAACACCTCAACAGTACTGAGTCTTTCGCTTCCCTTTGAATATGAATTGAGTTTCGATTAAAAATAAAAAATAATTTCAGTCAATAATGGCTTACATTATAGCCTCCGATGGCGTAGAGCTTGTTGTTCATGACCGCCACTCCGACCCTTGACCTCAACATTGTCATCGCTTCAGCCATTTTCCACCGACCCGTTTGTGGAGTATATACTTCAACAGTACTCAGAGAATCGCCATTTTTAGTCAGACCCCCGACCGCATAGATCAGACCCTGAATGTCATTACAACAACGGGCTCGGGTGCGGAAGCTCTGCAGCAGTGGTCGCCTTTGAGGCATCAGATGGTAATCCTTCGCCTCATCGACCAAATCACGACATGAATGGGACGAACGGATCAGTTCTTCAGTTATGACATAATCGGTGAGGAATTCGGGCGACAGAAGCGGTAGTCGAACGTTAGTCAAAAGCTCCGGCAGTTTTGGCTCTCTGTCCACAATGTCTTTCTTAACCCAAGACATGACTGCATTGAAGACCTCGTCCTCTCCGGTGACGTTCAGCTCATCTTTGGCTATGACTTCAAGAATTTCACTGAAATCTAAAGACAAGAACTCTTCTGATTTCGAGACTTCTTTGAAATGCTTTTGAATGAACTTCTTTGAGGCCTCGACTAACGTATGGCAGCCGAGAGTGTCGGCGAAGGTCTTGACGCCCAAGACGTTGTTGGCGTGGAGTCTGATCTTCAAGTACTCACAACAGGCGTCGCGGACTCCAAACAGTTGCAGAAATGAGGCCCCGATTAGTAGTGACTGAACATTGGATGTGGTTATCACTATCTGACCCGTGTATGCGAACTCCAGAAGCGATTCCATAGCCGAGGCCTCAATGCTGTCGACGATCTCGACCTCTGTTTGTTTGCTTTCGATCATATCGTTTGTGAACATCGCATGAAAATAGCTATCGATTCAAACAATTCATTGCTTTTCAGACAAAAAACAATTCATTTGTAATTCTAGTCAACACTTACGGAACAGTAGCCGAAAGGACGACCCGATGCGCGACAAAAGACTTATTATCGACCTATAGGTCAATACAATAGCATTAAATGAATGGATTTGTTTGACCAGAGTTTGAATAAAAGCAAATAAGACTGACTTTAATGAAAATATCACACAATTTGTTAAGACTTCTCAGCTCTTGGAATATCGGAAAGCAATTGCCGGACAAGTGATTCAATTGTTCGAAACGATAGCATTCGTCGGACAGAGAACTCATTTCCGTCGACTCCTCCTCTAATTCCATCTAAACATACGATACATACGAGTCGTACCAACAGTACAAACAATTAATCAAATCATATATCAAGTGACCACTCGTGCAGTCATACACTCATACCATAACCGATGAGATAATAGTCGAGACTTGGTTTGAGAAATCGGTTTCCATTTTTTGAGCCATTATTTCAGTGAATGATTGAATCAATTGATTAATCGATTTCTGTATTCAAATCAATTGAAACGAAGACATCATTTGATTCAAAGCTCTCTATAATTGTCGTATGTATTGCACAGTTAGTATAGACAGTACTGTCCGTACGATTGGTAACCACTTTCCGGTCTATTCTATACTTTGTGTTTGTTTTGATTATTTGATTAAATTGTTTACAAAAAAACATAAATATTTTGTACTCTGTTTTGGACTTTAGGTTTGGGAGGAGTTTCGCAATAATGCACTCAATATGAATGTGTAAGAGCACAGGCAGGAAAGGGAGAGGAAAGGGAGCCGTTGTTGAACATAAGTTTGAACATTACATCAAATAAGGGTCAGATAAGGCAAATAAGTTCTTGAAGGCTACTGTCCAGGGCTACTAACTATAGACTTTGAACTTCGAAGCTGTGGTTCAGTCCATAGTTTTGATTATATTTATAGTAAATATTAGATAAAAATAATCAATAAATTGATTGAATTTTATTGAAATACCCGATAAAGAAGTCATACAATAATTGTAGTAATGATTGTTATAATCAATAAACGAATAAATAATTATTAAATACAATCGAATATAATATAAAGTAATTTACAGTTTAAGTAAAAATAGCGACGAAAACAGTATTAATAATAAATAAGAAATTCTTAGACTCTATAAAGCGATACAACGGTTGTAAAAGTTATAAATCAATTAAAAAATAATTTGTTTTTCAAATAATTTCAAATAAAAAGAAAAGAAAAAAAAGGAGAAAAAATTAAGTCATTCTTCTATTCGATGCGAACCATGAAAAACAACTTTAAATATAAATAACAAATAGTTTTTATAATTCAATACAAGTTTTATAAAAAGCATTATTTTTTTGCTAATCATTAATAGAATAATAATTCGTTTAACTATTCATTAAAATTGTTTTCTTCTTCTAATCAATGATTTCGGTTAAGACCTGAACTCCAAACCAGTATTTGGTTTCACATAATTCCTAACACTATTTGAGTGAAAAATTCTGACAAATTCTGACTTTAAATATGAAATAATTGTCTTTGAAATCCATTTTTACGAAACATGATTTGATTTGAACGGAATGTCAGCCCATTTTATGAACAGCGGCAGACTCTTGACGGGAACGTTATGTCCCAATGCTTTCACTCTTAAGTTGCGGTCATCTGTCAGAAGGACTGCCTCTCGGAATATACTGTTCGACTCGACTGATCCGAATGTAATTGTTGTTAGAATTGAATTGAATTTAAACAAAAAGTATTGAAAATTATACCCGAATTCAAAGCACTTTCTTTTGTCGTATTATCCAAACCCTTATCAGTAATGAAGTGAAGACAAGCGTTCAAAATGAAGTCGTCGTTAGAGTTGCCCTAAAAGTCGATCCAATGTTCGCAAAAATTATTATAATATTTATAAATGAATTATACAATAGACTGAATGCCAGACCTGTGAGTCTCCGAACGTTTCACTAATAAAGTTGATGCTATCGAGTAGTGAACCCTTAGATGTAATCGCTTTTAATCTCAAACTCTTGTCATTGAAAGCCGAGCCCAAGTAGTCGAGTGTCTCCATCGCTGCTTTGCCAACATTCCCGATGTGATCGTCGCTAAAAGTCAACGGTTTGGCTGTTTGGATGCCCCGGGCCTTCAGTCCATTCAATTCATTTATGACTAAAACAAATGAAATAAATATAAGAATTAATTAATGTTTAATAAAATCAATAAATGTTTGTCCGAACCGATCAGAGGAACGATTAGATCATAATATTTGCTATTAATAAGTCGTTTGATTTCATCCAAATGATCGATATAGCAGTTGGTGTCGGGTATTATATACCGGGGCTGTATTACAATACGCGATGGCTTTCTCTGATTCTCTTCGCTCAGCACAGCCTATAATATAAATGAAAACTCAATTTGAGATCATTTCTAAATCAAGTGAAAGCAAACGAATCGACCCATACGTCAACTGTCTGTTTGATGATCTCCTGTCTGTCCTTTGCTTTCTTCAACGTCTCCTGACGTGACCACAACTTTTCGATTTCCATTTGTTCGGGACTTTTAGGGTTCACTTCACTTGTATTGACAGAATTGTTAGTCTCGACAGAAGACACTTCATTGTAGTCCTCGTTATCCGTTTCCGACTGTAAGTATTGGAAAAATAATTTCAATCAAAAAAAAGTATTGAATTGTTTGACAAATATTTTGAATACAATTTCCAATTCTTTAACTCTTTTAGTAATCGTTTCGTTGAAATCTGTTGGAACTGATGTCGGAATCAATGAAACAAATCGTTTGTTTTCGACGTCATATTTGAGATACGGCTCAACGATTCCACACAAATAATCGCCAAAATATTGTATTGCAGTTATTCGGAGACAAGTTCTCGCCTTTTCCTGCAATTCAGACAGCGTTTGAATCAGAAAATAATTGCAATAAATATTTGCAAATAATTATAACTACTTTATCATAGTTTGGTTGTGCGAATTGCACGCATTGGGGTGAACCCAATAGCGGCAGAAAGCCGGCCAAAGCTGTGTCTTCGGGCAGTATAATAGCCTCACAGCCCTCTAACTTACTGCCCAACAGTTTCACAGATCTGACATTGATTTTCGTCAATAGTGTAAGAAATTGAGCGAAAATACTCCAAACATCTCCTCTACAGCTGTGGACGCAAAGCAATCATTGTTTTAGTCTTCTGTATCGACACAAATCTGAATTCAAAATATACTCTAATTTGAAGTCCGAGGTCTGGGGCGGCGGACACCAGAGCTGCTTCTGACAGGACATCCAATCCGTCCATAATTTAATTGTCGGCAATAACTCCGTTAAGTCATCGCTAATGATGTCTGAATTGGTTTCAATTCTTTTCTGTTCTTTAATCGAATTGATAGCGCACTCGAGTATTAAAGAGATCATTGCAAACGTCACTTGAATTGCTTGCTCTTGGATTAGGGAACGACAGTTCTGGCCATAACTTGGGTCTGATTTTAGAAAAGTAATGAAAACTCGAAAATAACTAAAACATTGAATACCTTTGAGTGAAGTGTTAAAAACCGCAAACATATTGATTGCCAGCAGTTGTGACAATCGCTGCGACATTACAGGAATGGGTGACCGACGCAGTAGTGTCCGGAACTCAGCCAACATTTGATTGACGACAGGTATAAATGTTTCCATACTTTACAGCAATAATTAGAAAATATTAAATACAATGCAATAATAGTGGAACTGATGTGAGGACTGACCCGACTTTGGAGAAGAGCTTTCCGTGAGTGTGAAGGAAACTGAGAACAAATCGTTTGTTTAACTGAAAGCAATTGAAATCAACTTCAATACGGATTCACTGTTTGACTGAACGGATCAACGCTTACGTCGACTGAAGAGAGGGATTGCAACTCGTCTTTCGAACCGTCGGCTTCTTCTTCGAAAAACTGCTTATAATTAGAACATATGGCAGACGTGCCGTCGGAACGGATCCAAATCTCGACCCTTTCTTTATCAGAGGACAAACCATCCAATTCTTGAAGTCTTTTCTTCTGATTAATCAAATCCTGATTTCTTTTCTTTTCAGTCAATTCGTACTAAAGATTAGTTTAAATACAAATCAATTAATTAATCAGAAATAGAATGCAGTGATTGAGCACAAGTAGAGGCCATCCATACCTTTCTCCTGACTTCATCAAAAATGGCCAAAAGGTTTTCTCTGGCCGTCAGGAATGGATTACTTGCGGCCAGACTTCGCATATAGTAATAGACGGCATCTAATCGTCTGTTTTGATACATTGCCAGTAAAGCCAACTGATTATAACTGCGCCCGTTCTTCGGCGCCAGCATTTGGGCCCTTAAGTAAAAACTGGAAACAAAAGTCAATAATCAATGGAGTTGTTTGAGTGGAGAGGGGAGGGAGAGAGGGAAGGGAGGGGGAGTGCTCACAATTTGCTCTTGACGAAATTGGAATTCCTTGTCTCGCACTCTCGATATCGGGAGAGATCTCCTAAATATAAATATATCTTTTGGGCCGAAATGGAGGCCAACTTAAGCGTATCGTAGTTTTCGGTTTCGCTGTCGTACTCGTGAGCCAACAGTTTTTCGATAACAAAAGCATACGTTTCCTGCATTTTGACCAACAGGTTCTCGAAGAAGAGCGACGCCTCGTCTATGATCTTATGCAGACATGTCTTCAGCTCCGACTGTTGCTCACTGTTCTGCTCCATAAGGCGCCGGTAGTGTTCGATGAACTGATAGAAAGCGGTTTTCCATAATCTCTGTTCGATATTGGTTTCGGCACAGACTCTGAGATCATTGAGTATAATGTGTTCGTAACGTAATTGTATTCGATATCGAATTTGTTCCACTTTTTGGCTCTCATTGATATATAAGAGCAGATCCTTTTCCGCAGCCATCGCTTCGGTCAGACTTTTCTCAATATTTGGTTTCAATTTTTTGGTTCTGTTCTCCTGGTTCTCGACCGACGCCGCAGTCATGAAGTGCGGAATTGCGTATTCGTTGTAATTATTTGTTCGCAAGAATGGAGACAATTGTTGGTAATTATCGACATTTGATAACGAATTCGTGTCCGGACTCGAAGACGGAGAATATTGCGGCGGATTCTCGGCGGCCGACACGTGTTGTGTCGGACGGATCGCAACACAGGGTTTGTTGGAATTCATTGGTTTGTTTACAGGGTTTGGGTTAACTGCGTTCGATGGCTGAGCCGTCCAATCAGTTTGATTGTTCGCCGGCAGACGAATCACTCCTCTGTGCGCCAAAGGATCGGCATTTGTCGACTGTAACTGCTCTTGCAATGAGTTTCTTCTGTGCATTTCATAATAGGGCTGTCCTATCGGTTCAGACATTTTCTCGCTTTGAATCTCATTTTGCTTTTCGTAAAAACAAATTAAATTAAGACATAAATCGATTGAATTCTAAAGCCATCAGAAATTCGAGTTTTGTCCCAATATTTGTAATGAATTTTCATTAAAATATTTAAAAATAAACTTCCAATCAATTAATCGAATTTCTGATAACTCCTATAATTATAATAATAAGCAATACTTTGCAAAAAATTCTAAATTTCATCAGAATTTTGAACAGAATTTGAAAGAATTTTTGCAGAAATTTAAACAAGAATTTTGAGCCAAAGAGAAATGGATTAGAATTTTGATCAAACGATAAGATAATGATATTTAATATTTAGTTGAATTGAAATATAAGTAAAATAAATATTTGAATACTTTTTTCAATTGTTGTTGTTTCAGAAAACGCGGCGGAATTTGCTGTTCAAATGTGTTTACGTATCGATTGTGTTGTGATTTATTTGAACTGTAGTTTCGTTTCGTATTTTCCGGTTTGATTCGCGACTTATTTTCGCTGTAATTATAATTGTTTTCATTTCTGCCCAAACTGTTGACAGGGTTTCCACTATTGTTCCGATTATTATGTCTTTGATTTCTGATCTCTTTCTGCATATTCTGCTTAAACTCGATGTTATAGTAGTCGTCATAGACTTCATATCTTTCGTATTCATTTGTATTATGACTTTCATTCAGATTATCACTTATTTTAGGCTCAATTTGTTTCGGCTTTATATCAATATCTTTATTAATGACCGAAACTTCTGGTAATTCATTGGCTTTGCGTTTATTTGAATCTAAATTATTGTTTATTTTACTTGAATTCTCACTACTATTTCGTTCCGTATTTTTGCGATCATTTGTTTGCGATTTCTCTGACTTTTCGTATTTGTCTGACTTCTCACGCCTTTCATGTCTATCAGACTTCGCATGTCTTTCGTTCCGCTCATGTCTTGAAGGCCTTTCACGTCTTTCGCTCCGTTCCTGTCTGTCGTTCCTCTCATGTCTGTCGTTCCTCTCATGTCTATCGTTCCTCTCATGTCTGTCCTGTCGTTCATATCTTTCATTTCTATCGATGTTTTGACGATTTTTGGCTAAAAATTAATTTATTTCTCATTAAGAAAAGCATTAATCAGTCAATCAGTGATTGGAAAAGCATTTCATTGAAACGGATTTTAAACAGAAAAACAAACTTTGATTTAAACCTGATTTTGTGTTTTGTGTCTTTCGGTCATTAATTCGTTCATTGGTTTGAGAATTGTTTTGTTGTTTCGGTTTATCCGAAGACCTGTCAGTAGTTTTCTCACTACTGTTTGCACTACTAGTGTTACTACCGGTGCTGTTGGTCTGTTTGGGCGGGACATACACTTTGATGTCCGGCTTCTTATTAAGGCTTTTATTACTATTATTACTGTTATTATAATTAATACTTAATTTTGTTTCTTTAGAATCGCTTTGTTTTGAATCCATTTTATTGTCGCTCTTCTGTTGGATCTCTTCCTTCGAGTCTTCACTATATTCTGACTTCTGTGGCACTGATTATCACAGAAAGCAAAGAGAGTTAAAGACATTGAATATAAAAGTGAATAAAATTGATTAAAACATGGATTTGAATGCATTTGATGGGGGAATGGGGTCTGGCCTACCGTTTTGCTCACAGTCCCCCTTCTTGGCCAATATCTTTCCCATTCCCGGCTTATATAAAGCAATTTCCGGCCGCTTTCTGACTGCGGAACCGTTTTTCGGTGATTTTGAATCCATTATTGATTATAAAATTGAGTTGACTTGGATTGGCATTGAATTCATTGATTGTTTATTAATAATTGATTTATTGTTTTGTTTTTCAATTTAAATGCGAAGTCTTTTTGTTTGACTTTCAGTTCATAAACAAAAACAAAGCAATGGTTTTGAACATCAATTACGTTATGCTTTCGGAGCAAACGATCTGACAGTTAGTGTCGATTGCAATCACATTCGGCTTCAAAGCGTATTCGCGTCTGTCCTACAACTGTGTCAGTCATCACAAACAAGACCTGATATGTCAGACCTTCCGCACCCACAGATTCAAGTGACCAGTGATCTAATCAGACAACAGAATCGGCTCATAAATACGAACTTACAGTGTGTTTCAAATGTGAGCACAAGTTTGAAGCGAACGGATGGCCAGAAGTCAGCCATAAGAAGGTTGAGATTCGGAGACAATGTCAACGACTGGATCCACTCATACGAGACGGCCGTCAGGACTGCAGGCATTCCTATCTGCGACTGGAAGTCGACAATCGATGAGAACATAAGCCATGTCTACAAAAGGTCGTTCGCACTGATGCTGAGGAACAGCACTTCGGACGAGGATTGGCATCAATTCAAACACAAGTTCTGCCAAACATTTGGAACTCAAAGCCAGCAAATGATGTCTATATCGAAGTTCGAGATAATCACATACTCGGACCGGAAGGACATCCATTCGTTTATAGACCAATGTTGGAAAGCGGCCGAAGAGTTGGGCGAACAGAGCCCTCAGACGATCGGGATATTGATTGCGAAGAAAATGCCGCCGAAAGTGAAGAAACGACTTCTGCTGTCAATTGGTTTGTGTGATAACCACAAGAAAGCAGTCATTGAGTGCATCATCACTGGTGTGAACGTCGAGAAAGGATTGTCTGAATTCATTCTGAGCCCCAATTTGGCCATTAATCCCAACGGACGGCAACAGAGAATCGATGCCATGTTTAGCGACTGTCCGCCCAAACGATCAGAATTGAGTCGACGCCTTCCGGACGCATAGGAAAGCCTTTACTATCAATAATATCGTAGGAATCATAAGAATCTATTAGTCATCGAATGTTTGAATTCATATTTGCTGTTAATGTTTGTTATAATCGATGAATCAGTTTATGCATAACTTCTATTCATATTCATTACATAACTTAATAATCTATAAAACTTATTGCAAATCAAAACTTGTAGTCCCTTCTGAACCACTGTATGTGTGCGCACATTGTTATCCATGTACAATATTTTCTAGACTATATTCTTATACACATTTTTAATAAATGACTACCAGAAGTACCTGTCTTATTCTTATGATCCCTACAATATTGTCTACTATTGTGGTGACATTCGGCGCAAACGATTGCTTACTGTTAGCTCCCATTCCCTTCAGATTGACAATAAGTGCAGATTTTCTATTCAATACTTTTTGTTTTATTAATCCATTTCTAATCAACCGTATTGTCAGTCGATTGACAACATTTAAGACGTTATTTGAGTTAAAGTAATAGAAAATATATAAAAGTTGTAAATATTGTCAATAATAACACTTTAAGACTAATTCGTAATTATATAACAAATAAATATAAATACAAAACAAATAAAAACTAATAAATTAAATATAAAATACAAAATAATTACAAAATTCTATATAATATCTAAAAATAATTTATTTTGAGATAAGATTCCATTTCTTACTGTCCTCTGAGTTACACAAAGACATTATCACAAACTGACCGATCGATTCCTTGGAGACCCCCAAACAGAGTCCTCCGGCTATCGAATAGATTGGAGTGTTTTTCTGCAAACATATCAAACAATTTTAACTTCAATTATCTTAACCAACAATAGCACAAAAGCGCATACATTCCCGGAATGCTTCCAGTCCTGAGTGCCACCCATTTCATGGCATTTGGATAAATGCGGATATTTATCGTCCGAATCCAAACACAACTTCTGTCCTAACCTTATGTCATGTTTTGCTGTTTCGTACCATAACTGCAATCAATTGAATAGAATTTATATCTAATTATTTGAAACCATTTCTCACAATAAGAGTCAATACCTGTCGACGAATTTTGGCGCACTTTTGGAGCAAAAGCTTTGATCCCTTGTATGTGACCTCTGATTCAGATTCAATGCACAGATTTGTGTTCGACAGTTGTATTAAGTATTTCTCAATAATTTTAGGCATTTTTCTGTTCAGAGTATTCTTTTTGGTATTATTTTTAGACATTTTCTCTTTAATCGCTTTCTTTCTTTGGGCCAAATCCTCTTTAGGCGACGGAAGTCTCAGCTCTGGATATATGTTCTTCAGGTACCAATCAAATGAACTGCAATTCAGTCTTTGTCTTAATTTAATTCTTTCACTGATATCGCCATAAGATTTGTTGATAGCGTCCGGCCTTTGAATGTAAAAAAATTTCTGAAACAAACGAAAAGTTTTTGATTAAAAGTTCAATATTTAATAGGAATACCAGAACTCATACTTTGAACTCATCCATCCATACTTGTACTACTCGTAAGGAATTGTATGTCAACGTGTCCTCACCGGTCGGCGAACCGTAAGGACGTCTTTGTCTGAACACATGGCCGACACGAGAACAGGGAATGATCTCCAGTCGTCCGCCGCATAACCAGATCTATAGAAAAATGGCTTTTATTTAAATAATTAATTCATTTATTATTCAAATATTTGTTTACCCGAAAAGAGATCTCCAGATTCTCTCCGCCCCTAAACATATCAATCAATTCTTATAAGAAATATAGAATAATTGGTATAATTGTATAACAAACCAAATATCCATTCCTGAGTCGTATTCTCCCATTTCGTAGAAATAGTTGCGGTCTATAGCGAACAGTCCGCCGGCCATTGTGGGTGAGCTGAGACAGACATTGCATTATAGAAATTGATTCATATTTTGTTGCATTCGTTGTCATAATTACGGAATGGGTTTAATGTAATCAGCTTTGGTCAGCAGCTTATTGTGTGGCACAGAATCCCATTTGAAGTGAAGGCCCCTAAACACAGATCAGAAGAGTTGAACCAATCTATGGCTAATCTAATAGTTTTGGTGACAAACCAATTGAAGCCTCCCTTCACTATAGGCGATGGCGTGTATTCGAAAGTATTGGCGTTTATTATATCGATTACCGGACAGACAACAGTTGTCCGGTTCTCGTGAATCCGAGTCAGCAATGGCTGCAACCAATCGGTGTTCACTTCGCAATGACTGTCCAAAAAGACCAACACTTGACCCGTGGACTGATGCGCGCCAAACATTCGGGCTCTGATAAGACCGGCCCTCTCAGGGGTGCGGATCAGTTTGACTTTATCGGGCAGTTTCTCGTAAACGAATTTCAATAACTTTTCCTTTATTTCAGCTTTAGTTCAAATTCAAGTTTAAATAAATTCATAATTACTTCAAAAAAAATCCAAAAATAATGATTTGTGTTCGGGTAGATTTGATAAATACTAACTTATATTTTAGTTAAAAAGATTAATGACCTGTCATTTAAATGCACTTATTTTTGTATTTAAATAAAATATTAATAAAATAAACGATTGATTCATACCGTCATCACTGAAGTCGTCGACGAGAATAATCTCGTGAAGAATCTTATCATTAGTTCTGTCGATAACACTGTAAACGGTTCGGATTAGAGTAGAAAAGGCTTCGTTGAAGAAGCAGATGATGACCGAAGCACTGGGCAGATCACTGACCGCAACCACGGGTTGACTGGTTTTGCACAAACCATTTCTGGTGTCCGGAAGCGATCGGCGAAAACCGATTCGATTACTGATGAGAGCATTGAAGGCATGCTTTTTATAGCCGTTGTCTTTGATCTTCTTCTCCTCTTCGGTGTTAATGATTCCCAAACTAACCAAATGGTTGTTATCCGAAGAACTGGCCATCAATTGAATGGCCGTATTATACCATTTAATATCAGATCTTTGGTTGAACTCATCCTCTTTCGGGTCGTCATTAATGAGATTGGACTCAATCGGATCCCTCTTTGTCTTAGTCTTCAAAAGTTTCAATTCTTTCAAATCATTGTAATTATTGTTTAACCGGGATATCAATCGATGTCTAACCGGAAGACGAGTTTTCAAATCAGTATTCAATGCGTTTTTGTCATAACTTTTTCGCTTCAATTCAGTCCTCAATATATAGAAATATATAATCAAAAGCCAGACAATGGATGTGATTATTATACCGAAGAAGAATGACTTCATTCGTAACATTATTTTTAATCTTACGAACAGTTCATTCAATACTTTTTTTCATACATTTCTTCAATACTTTTGGCATAAAATTATAAATACTTTTAGTTTAAAGCCATTTATAAAACATTGATTTGTACTCAAAATGAACATAATTTTAGCCTTAATTACAATTAAATACTTATTTTGATTATTAAATAAATTTATAAAAAAGATTTCATTTATAAACTGAGCGAAAAAAAAGTTATTCTTTTCGCTTGAATTGTAAATAATTGAATGAATTGTTTGTCATATTTATGATGAGATTCACTGTTAGATAAAGTGCAGCCAATTATGCAATGAATGTTAGGATTAATCAAATATTAAGTGACAATAGATTTCTATTAATTATTTATATAATAATTGCATTCTTTATGCAAAACATATTAATTATGTATAGAATTTGTACTCTTTTTCTGTTTTCATATTTAATGAGATTTTGTCTGAAAGATAGATAAAAATAAATGAAATGTTTTTATCGATTGTTTTGTTTACATGTTTTCTCACGTTTTATGCAAATTCTGTACAACAATAACGTCAAGCAATGCATTACAGAATATTCTGTATTCTGTAGAATAAGTTTTTTTTTGGGAACTAAGTCTTAGAACACATTATTTGTAAGAATTTATTAATAAATAAATTAAATATATTTTTTGTACATATTTTTAGGTTTAGTTTTTTGTTCACATTGTATGTAAAGTTTTTCTTTTGTTAATTAAAAACTAATTTCTCTTTAACTAAATTGAAGTTTAATTCTATTTTATCTTTAATTGAATTCTTGAAAATGTTTTGTAAATTACTTTTTATTGTATTCAGAGATCTGTTAGCAATGAGTGTCGATATTCTGGAGACGAAGTACTGAATCATTCTCTTTAGTAATCGAACTCCAGTTATATGTTCCGGAATATTGACGTCTAGTTTGAATCCATCTATTTTCCCGATTTTCATATCATTTAATTCTATTCTTCCGCTCAAACCCTCATTCATTACGAATTGGATTTGAATTTGTTTTATCTAAACCAACAAAAAAAATGAAAGAGGACAAATGATAAAAGAGGACAAATGATAAAAGAGGACAGGCAGGACAGGTACTTTTTTTTATAGCACTCAACTGTAATGATTGCGGTTTCCGTGAAGTTGTTTCCAAACAAGTTGTATAGTTTCCAGTCGTATATTCCGAGCAGATTATCAAATGAGACGACAAGTCTATATTGAATGGTCTGGTCGTCCACTTCCCCGCACACGGGTTGACCCACTATTTTGAAGTCCTTATTGATTGTCAACTTTCCCTTATCTAAGACTATTTTAGTGCCATCTCCGCGTTGAATAGGCCTCAACTTGAGAAGACTCGGAACCAATTTCTTTAAAATTTCAGTGACCTTTCAAATATAAAAATGACTCTGAATTGCATTCAAATCTATTCATATGCTATGCAGTACTCTATGAATAATAAAGCATATTATCATATGTATTATTTTATCTCTAAAGGATGCTCTGTCTATTAAATAAAGATGTCTGCCGTTGCAATGACTATAAGGGACCC
>JAQIWA010000788.1:0-25055 GCA_034693305.1 Eueremaeus valkanovi
TCACCATTTGCACAGTAGTTTCAAACAAGCAACAATTAAGGAACTTTGGCGTGTAATGGCGTCCTGACCCCCCTTGTAAGTAATACTGACTTCTCATAAATCTTAAGTTATATAAAGTTTATTCGCCTTTATTTTTATTTAGACAAATATAGAATTTTATTATTAAAACAAGCACAAACGTTATTACCAGCCAGTATTGATAATATTTAGATTTGTGATAATCTTGATAATATAGACATTTGAAGATAATTGAGTCAATTGGTATTCAAAAGTGGAGTTAATACTGCATTAGCTGTACTAAGAATGACAACAATGATTAACGGGTTTGAAAATTTCAAAAACAAATGGTGGACAGACGGACGGACGACTTCTCAAGAACATAAGCGAGTATACTTGCTAAAAACTCTAATTCTATTCCAATGACCGATAAATAAAACATAAATTATAATAAATATTACTGTAAATCACTATTCAGGCTAAGTTTTAATCACACAATGGAAACACAATTTGTATATAAAAAGACAAAAAGTTTTTCAGAATTCAAAGCATTTTATTTCAGTTATGAATCAAATGATTAATTTTTATTTTGTTTTAACATTATTTGTGTTAAAAGCAATTCATATGAAGTCTATTGAAGACAAAATTGATCCGAGGCTAAATAAAGACCTATTCATAATCGGCGGCACAGACGCAGTCGAAGGTGAGGCACCGTTTCAGGTGGGTCTCTATGAAGACACTATCAATGACAAAGGTCCTTTTTGTGGTGGATCTATCCTGGACAGGCGGTCACTTATAACTGCAGCCCATTGTTGCTATCAGTAAATATTAACTTTATTCAAATCATAATACAGTACAGTTTCAGTTTCATGAACATCCGCTTATATGAACTATTCTTATGAACTTATTCTCAAATACCCTCCTAATGCTAATAGTCTAATGTTATATTTACCCCGGTGCAAACTTTCTATTTCAATTACCAACTTAATTGTTCATGGAACTGAATTTTGACTGTATAAAAATTGATCTTGCTTGTCTAAAATATATTTTCCTGATGTGCTAGATTAGAAAAGGACACATCATATATAGGATACGGTTCTATATATTCCGACGATTCTTCTGAATCAGTTGGCGTTCACTATATTAGAGTTCATTCAGAGTATAACAGTTCGACTCTCGATAACGACATTTGCATTGTTAGAGTCAAACCTGAGTTCCAACTCAATGAGAACAGGGCTTCAATTATACACTGGCCCTCCTGTCAATACGATGATCCCAGTGCTGGTGCTGTACTGCATATGACTGGTTGGGGTACGACAGGTGTCGGCAATGAAGACAGTCAACCAAATAGACTACAAATCAGTGAAATACCAATTATGAGTCGACAGGACTGCAGGAAAAAGATGGGAACGAATCCGACCATCAATACAGTCACCGATAATATGATTTGTGCCCAGAATAAAGAATCGGATACTTCAACTTGTCATGTGATTAGAATTTTTCAAATTTTGTTTTCATATTTTGTTAAATTATTTTTATTTATTTTATTTTTTTTGCTAAATATAGTACGACTCGGGCGGACCCCTCTTCGTCAAAATAGATCCCAGCAATGCTTTATTGGTTGGCATCAGTTCGAAGAGCGCCTGTGGTCGACAACAATATCCCAGTGTATTCACCCGGGTTCATAATTACAGGGAATGGATTAGAGATAACTTGCTGTGAATTATGATTTGTTTTTTATTTTAAAAGTTAAGAAAAATATTTTTATATTTAATTCGGTTTTTCATAAATTATATTTGTTTTACATATTTTCTGCTTGATTATTTGTACGTACCATTGCTTAATATACCTTGCACCTTTTGATTATATACAATAAAAATTTTTAAAAAAGAATATATTTATATGAAAAGCAATTAAAAATATAAATCAAAAAATTTATAGCAATTATAGCAAATGGTAACAAAAGTTGGAGTAATTGTAGTAATCATTCCGAATGACCTGTACTGCGGATAACCCAACCAAAAGGTAATTCGGCCCACAATAAACATAAGGCTGAGCGCAGGTATGTATTTGACTGTATTGGCCGAATCCAAATGTGTCACTAAAATCAATTGGGAGGCAATCGACAAAACGAACTGCTCGACAGTATTACTCAAATTATTCTTTGCGGACAAAACCCACTCTTCGCTGTTGTAAAGCGGATCCATAGCCGGGGAACGGACTCGACGGAAGATAACTAAATGAACACAAAAGCATATCCAGACCACACCGGGAGTGGAAAACTTGAGTACATATCCGATTCGGGACTGAATGTCCTGCAGATCATTGGCTCGTGTTTTGCCAAATGAACTGAAACTTATAGCGTCTGTCAGTATTAGTGAGATTATAATAATGTTAAATATGAATCCGGTTATCAAAAATGGTGTCGCACCAAGGGCAAATGATTTCATATATGAGCGTTGCTCTTCCGTGTACCTTGGATTAGATAATCCGGATATTCTTTGGAATTTATCCATTATTTTCACTTTTAATTTAGTTTTATATTAAATTTTTGAGTAAATTATTTCAACTAATCATTGAATTGAACTTATTTTCAAATTAAACTGTTATTATTTGGAATTATTCATAATAAACAGGTTTGTTTTCACAGTACAGCGCAATAGAATATGAATAAAATATTTATTAATCTTATGGCTTATTATTGGTAATGATTATGATGTGGAAGGAATGTCGGCTATGAGTAAACAGTTATTAATTTTTTGCCAAGGTTAACACTGGTGACAATATTAAAATAATTTGACTAACTGGCCAATTCAGCTAAATAATTATCAATATATTTAATAGAATTTTATTTTGATAAGTTACACGCAATTGAACAAGCTTATTCACTCATATGATTGGAAACTCACTGCAGAACCTCTTTTTCGTGAGTGGTTTCAATATTATCACAAGTAATGACATCACAACCGATAAAAAACAGAAACAAGTTTTATGATCAAGGTCAATCCACTTGATGAAATGTCAATTTTGTCAACACCTCTTTGCATAGCAGGAAAAATACATAAAAAGAAATTAATTATTTATGTAATGATTTTTTTTATTGTATTAAAACAAAGAGTATTTAAATTAAGTAAATATTAGATACAATTCAAATATAATTATGAAAATAAATTCAAACATTATATGAGAATAAAACAAATTAAAAGCATATTATTTACGATAAAAACTGTTTCCTTTAAACAAATAATTAAATATAAAGGAACTTCCTCAAATCAGTTATGTTCTGGGAATAATAATAAAAATAGCTGAACAAAATATGAATACAATTTTTTAAAAATTTAAATCACAGCTCAAAGTGTCCGACTATTCCAAGCAATTAAATTAGGGATGGCCAGACTCGGCAAACCTAGGGGGGGTATAGGGGGAGGTAAAATGGCGGATTTTCCCCAAAATCTAAGGAGGGGGTCAAACTCAACGGATTTGGCCCACTATTTGTCGCCAACATAGGTGGGGGGGGGGGGGTCGAAAACTCATCGGAAATAGGTCACTCCAAAATGGCCATTTCAAAACCTAGGGGGGTATTTTGGCTATACCCCCCCCTTGGCCATCCCTAAATAAGACATTCCTGAGTCTATCAGATGTGTTAACGCATTTCAATAACATTCAGGGCCACAGTTTAACGCGCAAAAGCAACGGTGCATATGGTCCGGGTGTGAAAGCGAGTACAATTTCATGCGCGAGAGAACCGGTGTGTAAATTATGGCCTGGATGTGATCGTGACTCTGTCCAGTGCATCGAAAGAGTTGGCCCCACATATGATTGGACACAAAAATCGCCGCAATTTTGTATGCAATTGGACTGAATGGGAGAAAAGGTTTAATTTTTGGCGCGATCTTAGAAAACATCAAATGACTGACAGAATAGTCGAAACATAAATGACTTGATTTTTCGGATCAGTGGTTGTGTCCACACATTCAGTCATTGAATAATATATCAAAACATTTAAGAATTCATAAAAAAAATAAAATTTTTAAAAACAATTATTTGTTATGAAATGAATTGATTTTTTGTATTTATTTAACATTTTTTAATCGCATTTATTCTGAATTTTGTATTCAAATCTATTTAAGTATTAAATAATTGTTTTATTATTGTGTTATTAAGTGACGATCCCTTGAGTACAGACAATGTTTACATTTTTTAAACTAATGTTTTGCTGCAAAATTTTTTTTATTGATTTAATAAATATTTAATAGAAATGAATTGAATTGAAATCAGAATAAAATTAATAATAATTATGAGACGAATGATAAGAATATAAATGAAAAGTATTTTAATAAAAAGAAAAGACATAAAAGAAAAACGAAATTAAATGCGAAAACATTAATGAAAATGACATTAAGTCAGAAACAAATGGAAAAAACTGTAAAAAATTTGATTAACTAAAGAAAAGGTGAATAATAAGCATAAAAGCGATACAAATTGTGAAGATTAATAACCAAATAATAATGAGTCGAATCAACGAAAATATAAAAACAGTTAAAAGATTACAGAAATCACGAAATCATAAAAAAAATTAAAGAATATTCTGTTAATGAAAATAATAATAGTTATGAAGAGTATTCTGAATCAGAAGTGGATTCAGATTACGACCCGATTGGAGACGAGTCGTGACTCTTATAAAAGAAAATACAAACGAATATAAAAAATATAGAAAAATATTCTCTTAACTGACAAACAGTTAATTTAATTACAGTTCAAATGATTGTTGTTTTACTCAAAGCTTTTCTCTACTATTCTGTCGATAAGAATATCATTTTTATTAATAATTCAATTATTCTTCTGATTAGATCTAAAGCCGAACCGAAGGCTTGGATTCAAGTGTTCTTTTTGTGCGCACATCACAGAAAAGCCGACCTTTTTATGTGTCAATCGAATGAATGCATATTTGAAACCAAATATTTGAGTATTTTAAAGGTATTTGACTTTAAGTTAACATTTGTTTGCATTCATTGCTATTAAAAAGATATTGAATTCATATTCTGTCTGTCAATCAGAGCACCAAAAGCCGCATTCAGGGGACAGACAGTTCCAGTGCTTATGGCCTTCATGTGGAAAGTGGTTTTACACCAATTCTTAAGTGACTGACTGCTTGAAGACGAAATACACCAGGAATATAGAGGCTATCGGTGCTAATGGCCTGGATATGAATTAAGCGCAAAAACAAGTATTATTTGAAATAATTTTATCGAAAAGTGTAATAAAATATTAACTTTTAGGCACTGTTTTGTGATCGCATACTATCCTGCATTCGGGGGGGAAGGCCTCATATGTGCCCATTCCCTGGATGTAAGACTGACTATGTATTCAAACAGTCTGTTTACGAGTTATTTATTTTCGTTCATTCATTGAATTTCTATTTATATGACATTCAAAACTACACAGCAATGAGCGCAGGCATGCGTGCGATTGGCCTGAATGCGGGAATTGGTTCATACACTTGAATCAGCTCCAAAAGCATCTGATGGGTCACAGGGGAGACAAACCATTCAAATGTCTGGCCGATGAATGTAAGCGAAAGCTCATCGAAAGGGGAAATATGTTAAACCATTTCCTTATAATAAATAACAAAAAACAAAACTTAATATAAATTTATTTTCTTTTTATTATATTATTAATAATTTTCTATTTAATTATACATTTTCTTAGTTTTAGCCATTATTTAAAGTGATTTATAAATTGATTTAAAGCTCAAAATAATGTGTTTTTGTTGACAAACAATAATTGATTTAATTTTTACGTAAAAACTATTTAAAATAATTGTGTCGTATATTAAATAAAATAATTATTTTCTTACAAAATGCTATCCAAACATGTACTGGTTAATGATAAAGGTTGCCATGATGACTATTAGCGCAGAAAAGTCAATTCCATCGGTAATCGGATCATTTTTATTTTTAACTGTGAATACACCGAAAATAATCGAAAATATGAACAAATATAACAAAATTAATATTAATATTATTTGAATTTTCATGATTTGCGATATTATATTGTTTTCAGATTTATTTCATTATTATTTAATTGATTGCATTTGTTTTGGACCAACTTATAGAATAGCACTAATAGTTTAATAATCAGGGTCATTAAATACAGATAAACAGCCTTTCTTATTTAATTCGAACTTGAATTCCCTTGCATACATTATTGACATCCAGACCCATTCACTGTCAAATTCGAATCAGTAAAGTCAGTAACAAATATTCATTATAGTTGAGTCAATATCTGAAAAAACTATTTTCTTATCAATAGTTTTCTATATTTTGTTGAATACATTAATTGTTAATACACTCGAACTCTTAAGACTATTTTCTGTTATATACTATTTATATGACTGACAAGTGAGTCGCGTCAAGCAATGAGTCTGTCATGAACTCAGCTATAATGCATATAATAGTGATCGCGGATCCCATTTTGTTAATGGCTGCAGATAAATTACATTCATATTTGAAAGCTACACTAAGGAGAAGCCATAATTTGAACTTGGCAATGAAAATAAAAATGTCCCTCATTATTTTGAGTTCACTTTCAACAATCTCTCGGGAATACTAGTGATTAGGGATGCCCAAGGTCGGCCGACTCAGGGGGTATAGAGGGGGTAAAATGGCGGATTTTTGGCCAAAACTCAGGGTGGTATTAGGGGGATATTTTGAAAACAAGATGGCTCAAAATGGCCGACAAAATGGCGTCAATTAATTATACATATGATAAAGGTGAATATATTTAATCTTATTCAGGTGACAATTAAAGTTTGAAATTTCAATGATTTTGTTCTCTACTTGGTCATAAGATATGATACAAATAAAATATGTTTCATTTTTAATCAGTAGATTCGGAATGATTGCAATTATTCAGTCTGATGTAAAGTTCTAGGTACTTTACCTTTATTATTACTCTTCATCTCTCTTTTAGCGTCAGGTGGAGTGGTTCGGTTACCAGGCAGATCTTTAATATTAATTTCTGTAGACAATTGTTGAACAAATAAATCACTCATAAATTCAACAAACAATTGCTTACAAGTATAGGACCAATGAAAATGAGATAAAAACCAAGTACAGAATGGCACAGGTTTCACAGTGAAGGACAGTTTCACAACAACATAAGCGGATAAAGTGTACTTGCTAACAAGTAATTAGATGCTGCAATAAAAAGATTCGCAAGTAGTGGTCGTGTAAAGTGGATTTATAATCATAGTTTGATCAAGTATTTGCATCTGGCTACCGAATACAGTATAATCCCGGTTAGAATTTTACAGAAAAGTCAGTTAATAATCGCTAAAATCTCATCTGGGCATTTGGGAAATCCGATTTAACATTTAGAGAGCAATAATAATAGCCTTTATAGCAATGAATGAACTTATAGTACAAAATGACAAACGTATTAACAGATTATATATCAAAAGATAATTTGTTTCAAATGAACGCAAAAATAATATCGTTTTTTGTGAATTGATCTAAACTTTTAATCAGAACTTTTAACCTTAACTTTAAAAATTACAAAATTATATTCAAGTTCAATTTCTATCATTCACTCACACGTCAATCCTGGTTATAATTGATATAAATATATTCAATGAGAGTCTGTTTTTATTTGATTTGAGTTCTCAACATTCGATTCCAATTGTTTGCACGGATCAAATGCTTGAGAAAATTAATACTGAAATTGTTTATATCTCTACCAAAAGATATGTACTTGCTCAGAACTTTTGAAACTTTAAAAATGACAGGACAACAAAAAATGGACAAGCAGATACTTGCCTCGAAGAAGTAATTTATTGGCAAAAAATGAGATAAACTTTACCCAAGGTATTATTCGCTTTCTTTCTTGGAACGTAGGGCGGAGTTCTTAAGCTCTTAAGATGTGGGTCCGAATCCATATTATGCATATCTGAAGGAATAAAAAAGCGAATATTAAGCCAGCATTTTATTAACAGACATGAAAAATAAAAAAATTAATTTGATACTGTCAACAAAGAGTACCCAAAGATTTTGACTGGTAAACTGTACTTGATGAACACAGCTTATAAATGAACTCATCATACTTTTGGGTACTCTTTGCTGACACTGTCATAATATTGTTTATATTCTTTAAACTACTTTTCCAGTCACAAGAAATTTGTTTTTATAAATATTTTATACAACTCTTGATTCTTCTTCCATAAATGTATATGTAAATGAAAAAATAATTGAAATACTTGATGATAAACCAAGTTTGAAATTCATATGTATTGAATTTTCAATTATTTTATATTTATATTTGATTTTTTTACATTTTTCATATATATACCAAATTGTTTAATCGTGTTTAAAATGATTTTAAAATATGAAAATATTTTGTGAAGTTCAGACTATCCTTTTATTTCAATTCATTTAATATAACGAATAATTACCTTGCTGATCGACCATTGAACACATGTTAGAGATGATGAAAAAATAAAATAATATTACGTTTATTTTAATCATCATGTTAATATTTTGATATTCATATACTGTGTATATTTTGAAATGACCCGACTCTAAGTCGTTGGCTGTATAATACTGACTGTAGAGTGTGAATCAAACAGTGGTATACAGAGTGGTGTCGGCAATGAGTTCCGATCGATAATAGGCAACAAGTGGTGGTTCGGCACAATTTACTCCATTTAAGAGTCGGCGCCGTTGTCTCACGTCCAGAGCTTCGGCGTCTTGTGGCTCACCGGCGACACTGAGTCCATGCGAACAGAAAGTTCCAAAACGTTGACATCACTAACGATGAAAGGCTTTCGAATGGCCCGAATGCGGGAAAGAAGTGAATGCATACGAGTGTTGAATTGTTTGGTGCAGATCATGACCTGAAACATCCTTTCCTTACCTGACCAGAGTATTTGACAAATGAAACGAAATATTTCTTAGAAATATTCATAAATAACTCATTAGAAATATATTTGAGTCGAATAAGTCATCAGGAATTAAACCCTGATTATATTTTTCATAAATGACTACGTTTTGAAGTCAATAATAAGATTAGTTCAACCTTTACATCCAGGCTTAGTCTTTTCTTTCGAACTTGAATTCCCTTGAACACATCATTAACATCGAGACCCATTCACTGTCAAATTTCTAATCAGTAAAGTTCGTAACGAATATTCATAATATTTGAGTCAATATCTCAACCAATACTTTCTTACCAATACTAGTAGTGCTCTATTTTGTTGAATACATTAATTGTCAATGTTTTAGGTATAAGAGATACACAAAAAATGTTAAAATTCTTTGTGTGTGGTAGAGCAGAAAATACCTTAATCCACAAGGGTCATTTCATAGAAAATATTACCAATTTTTTTTGACTATATTTCTGATTTTTGTCATATGTCTAATAGATATTTCTTATCAAATGTGAAATATTTTCGATAATATATTTACAGATTACTTATGAATATTTTTGAGTCAGGTCAAATAAGTCATCATCCAATGAGCACGGATGATATTTTCACATAAATTTACATTCCATTAGTTCATGCTTCATGATTCCCTGATACAATGTTAAAGTAAATTTGCATGGCTGACTTCACAATGGCTCTTTATATTATCAGTTTCACAGTCCCCCTGTAGACCTTGAGCATGCTTATTTTTAATGAGATATATGAATCAGGCATTACACTTGAGAACAATTAAGTGTAACAAATATCATAAGTGAAAGTGTACTCAAAATACAACTAATATTTTACGAATTTTAAAGTGTTTTTATACTATTGTATTAAACTATTATTACGATTACTATTTCACAATTACAGGTATTTTCTATTAATACAGTATTTTTATTAGCACTTCCAGGAAATTGGTAAATATTGATTCAGTATAGTAGCCCACCCCCACCCCTAGATAAAAAAATGTTCCGATTAGTCTTTACCAGAGATGGCGAGACTAGACGACATTAGGGGGGGTCTAGGGGAGGGTAAAATGGCGGATTTTGCCTAAAAACCTAGGGGGTCTAGGGGAGGGTATTTTGAAAAACAGGATGGCCGCATAATTGGCCAAAAAAATGCGTTTATTTTCTAAATATTTTTCCACTCATTTTCGACACTCTGTCGGTAGAACTCGAATCAAGACTACAAACGAAAAAATCAGAATTGGATTCAATTTGAGTCAAGAGCGATTTTGCACGTGTTTTAACCTAATATTGCATTTTCTGCACTTTTTATACGGAAATTTTTTACCCCTACCTGTACCCCTATCAGTACCCCCTTTCCAAAATTTGTGGCTTACCCCCCCTGTCGTCGGAGCCATTGCCTATCTCTTTTACTAATGATAATCAATTGTTAATTATTGTTGGTCAAGTTGTGTCCTGGGTACAATCATTTGAACAATTGAGAGAGGCTTAAAATTGTGATATTTGAAAATAAGATTATATTTGTTTAATCATATAATTACTTATCAAATATGGTTTAGACTATTTGTATTCGTATTTCTGAATCTTTCAATAACTTATATTAGAATTCAATTAAAATAATTACCGAAAACTGATGATTATTTATTAGGTTAAAGCAGTGTTTTTGAAAAATATTAGTTTGATGAGAAATGACGAGTGTCCTTTATGGCATGCATAATCATGTGAACCATATACATTCAAAAAGTTTATAAGTAATAGTCTATACAAACTGTTGATTTGATTTTCTTCTTGACTCAACTCGTATTCACTTTCAATATAATTACTAAAATAGCCTATAATGCCTTCATCAACCTTTCACCCTAAAATGTGACCTATCTTATTTGAATAAAAGTACGAGCACACTCAATAGGATATTATAAACGATTTGTTTACTGTACGCTACGTACAGAGATCGAAAGCTAAGGGTTAAAGGCATTCAATTTATTTAGTAATTCTCTGTAGTGTTGTCACAGCGACCGGGGACTCTTTTGTCCGAGACGAGCCGTCATGACCAGGTAGATTTGATTTAGACTCAAAATATCTTACCATTGAGGCTCAATACGAGAGAACAGTAATTTCAATACAAAAAGAAAACTTTTTTGATTTAACATAATTTTGATATAATTTTGTTTCAAAATAGAGTAAACAATGAATTTTAAGAACGATTTTATTCATTCATATAAAGTACAGTTCATTCATATTAACATTTCTCAAAGACATTGATTTGATTGACTCGAAGACAAATTTTAAGATACAATTAAAATGAGATTCAATTTTGAAATAATTATACAATTTTATTCATTAATATAAGACAGCTATTTTTTGCGAAAATTCATTTCTGTTATTAAATATATTAATAATGAGATAAAGGACTAGAATTTAAAACGGATTTTAAACAAAAGCTTTGATTTGAGTATAACTTTCAATATAAGCAATGAATACTAATCTACTGTTGCTCTCAAAATACAGTTCTAGCAATTATTAAAAGTGCAAAGAACAAGTTTAAACTAAAAACAAGTTATCATCAATAATACAGTTCATAACATAAGTGACTGTAAGTCTGAAAAAATTGTATGAATTACTGAAAACACAATAAAAATACAGAAGTTTGTTAAGCAGTGATAAATAGATACATAGAAAATAAATATTGGTATAAGAAAACGTAGACTGTTACAAACTGTAAGATGAGCAAGATTGTGCAAGGTGGGCTGAGCAGGAAAGTGTAAAGATGGTCGAGTGATCATTTAAGTCAAATGGCTTGATGTTTATAGCATTATCAAGCAAAATTGACCGAAATTAGTTCGACAACTAATGTGTTATATTAATATTAATTGTGTCGATATAAATCTCATAAATTTGGACGTAGTACAAATTGATTTCTCTGCTCTCATTTTCTTGCATAAATGTACTCAGATCGTTTTTTAGTTTTAAAAAGAAGTAATAGCATAAAATGGGTGATAGAATACTGATAGCTATGATCAGAAAGCATAGTGTGATTAATACGTTGTAAAAGAGATCCAATGTATCGCTGAAGCCAAGGCCTGAAAAATATATAACTTTAATACCATCTCTTCCTATGATTTCATATCAGTTTGAAATCATATAAACTTTTAACACAAGAGTTGAGATTAAAATAATTTTATGGATAAATAAAAGGCTCGAGAAGACTTGGAAAATAAGCTAATCTAACAATTTCAATGACTAATCTGTTTATCAACAAATTAAAAGCAGCCGCGCGTAGCAACCAAGTTAATTGAATGTATGAAAACGCTTTATAAAGGGTTGGTTTGAAGTCCTGACAGTTGGTTGCAGCGCGCGGCTGCTTTTTAGAGCTCTGATTGGCTGAATCACTTAATTTTCAATTAAAAATTTGAATATAATTTACATTCATTCAGTCTATCAGAGCTCTAAAAAGCCGCCGCGAGCTGCAACAAACTGACAGGACTTTAAATTAACCCTTTACATCTGTATCTCATTGTTAAGTTTAAAATATAAGACTTGGTGGAGAAGCAAAGATTTTTACCTGTAGTTTGTGTTTGAGGCATCTTATCATTAATGCCGTTCTTGATAAGGCATATAAAAACGACAACTTTAATTATCAAGTACATTTTTATATTTTATACTGTTAATAAATGTTAATTCGAGTGAATTGTCAACTTGATTCTGATTTCCAAATTGTATTACAAATATATTGTATTAAACAAATCCAAACTCTTTCACTTCAAGCTTAAAATGAACTGTAAATCAGAGAATATGTTTATACCTCTCTTATGTCTGGCGCAGACTGGACATGACATGCTCAAATCTTATTTTTCGGTAAAACAGGGATTTGCAAGTTCGCCGGATACATGGTCTTAATTATTAATGTACAAAGTGGTTACCCAGCTCATTTTTGCACTTGAACGGTAATTAAACTCAGATTGTTTTATATCTCTTCGATATATTATTATTACATTATATAATTTTATAATGAATATTGACCAAGTACAGTATATTTCGAAATAAAAAGTAATCATTTTTTGAAATAAAGTAAATTTTAAAAATTCTTGAATTTGAATATTTATTAAAGAATTTGTCGACAAATATAAAAGAAAATGCTTTGAAGACTAGAGTAATGGTTATACTCAGACATTACTTATCTTCCGCTCAAATGCTTTTTGCATTTCTGCTATTCGCAGAGTTTTGCATTTTATTCAACTTTTGAATACCAGAGATTAGGGATGTGCAAGGGCGTATAGACCAAATACTCCCATGAGTTTGAGATTTGGCAAAATACCCCACCCCCTGAGTTTTTGAAAAAAAGCGAAGTTATACCCCTAATTTTGGGCCTTCGGCTAAAACTCAAAACTCAGGGGTGGTATTTTCGCAAAAATACCCCCCCTGACTCAGCCGATCTTGCACATCCCTACCAGAGATAGGCAATGGGTTTGACAACAGGGGGGATGTAAGCCAAAATTTTTGAATAAAGGGGGGCAAAGAATCAATTTTGAGGCCCAAAAGTGCACTATTTTCGAGGTTTTGCCTCCAAATCAGAGGGGTGTCAGTCAAATCCCCACCTGAACCCCTTATTGCCCATCTCTGCAAGAGTACCCTTGCACACATTATTGACTCCGAGACCCATTCACTGTCACATCCCGATCAGTATAGTTCGTAACAAATATTCATTATATTTAAGTCAAAGTTTGAGAAAAAAAATATTATATTTCTTATATATTTTGTTGAATACATTAATTGTCAATACATTCTAATTCTATGACTAATTTCTTATAACAATATGTATGACTGAGACATATCAAGCAAATAGTCTGACTTATGAAACCAGCTTTAATGCATTGAATATGGAATCGCGAATCATATCTTGAGAACCTTCGGCCCATAATAACAGCCGAACCCCAGTCATAGAATGTGTCGATCAAAGTGATGAACCTTCGACTGACTCTTGCGGTATATTCCGAATGATAACCGTATGGGACAGTTGGTTCACAGTTATGTAGTCTATGGAACCCAAAGGCTGCTCCAAACTGTGAAATAAGTAAATGAAAAGGAAAGCATTAGAGAGCCGACAGTGACTGAGTGACTGACGCGATGGCACAGCCCTCAGAAGCAACAGTCGGCAACTCATAGCGAACGAGACTTTTCTCTCTTTAATTCGCTGTGTTTTCGCACTAATCGTGTCGTTCTCTTTAGTCAACAACTAATTGTTATGAAACTGGTTTGCAATGGTATGTATGCCACTCAGTCGCACAGTATATCAGTTTTCATTATATAATTCAATTGAATTCTCACAGAACGCAGATTTGCTTTCGAGACGGAAGTGATTTCTGTATGTAATCTATACCCGAATCGAGTGATAAAACTTTTCAGTTCTTCTTAAATAATCACTTCTTTGGAGACCATTCTTATAGAGGTCTTAAACAAAAACAATTCGAGATTTATTGACAATAATATTCATATACCTGCTATAATAATTTATACCTAGGGTGATACTGCTCATCAATTTTGTTGTGTTATTCCTAATTGTATCGAATTGTCTTATTGACTACTAAAACTGATCCCTTTCCAACTAATTCACTGCTGGTAGTTATGTACTATACTTTTAATCACAATTTCGCAGCGAATCCTTGTATGACATGAATATATTGCGTTCAGAATTGGCTCACTTTTGGCTCTTCGCACGGTTTGGTCTATAGTATACTATATTAGTAAAGTCTATACTAGTTTTGACGGCGAGTGGCCAACCAGTTGAGTCGGAAGAGTGCGATCTGCGCAGAGTGGCAATGGGTCTGATAAAGAAGAGTCGGAGCTTTGCTATGAAGTCGCCGGTTAAGACTCGGATCCGAAATGGATGCAAACCTAAGGTTAAGTACACATACAATGACGACGACTAGAAGTACGACAACCAATGCGTCGCTCATCTGAATGAGCAACAGGTGAGCAGTCGGAGCAGAGTTTGCAAATATAAAGCACAGAACAGATTCGCAATGCATTAACCGATTATTCAATTCCTATTATCAAATCAAATGATTGATTATATTTTTGTTTCTTTATTCATCCATGTATTCTGTGATCAATTAAATGTAAGAAAAGCAAGGTGTAATTTATGCTCAACACACATGAATTTCTTTGTTTATACTTTCACATTAACAAAGCAGGTCCAGGAGCATATTTTTCAAATAAAATATCAGTTTAATAGCAATAATTCAATAGTTGAAACAATTTATTCAGGATGATATTGAAATTCCGGACGTACAGACAAGGTCAAAAGTGTGTATTCAACTCTGAGTAATTACTGTTATCTTATTTTTGATAACTTCTCATCTCTTTCGATGATTTCATATCAGTTTTGAATCAAATAAACTTTTAATACAAGAGTTGATTTTAGGCTAATTTTCTGAATAAATAAACTTTAATTCAAACAATTATTTGATTTCAAACTGATATGAAATCATCGAAAGAGATAAGCAATTATCAAAAATAAGATACAGTAATTACTCAGAGTTGAACACACACTTTTGACCTTGTCTGTGCAATAATTGATAGAATAGATTGATTAGAAGTCAAAATATCAAGTTTGACACTATAACTAATTACAATTTTATGCCCTGATACATTGTATAGAAAAATTAGTTTATTTTTAAATGTATTCCTCCATAGATTGGCTGAAATTTTCTTGATGTGAGACAGCTATTGGATAAATATGTTTTTATCATCTCATCTATCATAACCAAGAAGAGGTTAAAATAGACAATTTTAAAAGTCCTAGATTTCTGACAATTCTCTATATCTTATAATATATTCACACGTTATTCAATGTCAGTCTTTTGGTGATAAAATATCACAATCAACTCCTTTAGTTTTAGTACAGTACAGGTTCAGTTTTAATAATATTTTCATAGCATTGGAGTCAATGCCATAATCTGATGAGTTGTTAGTTGGGGTGAATTTTTTGGGAAACTTATTAATTATGAATATTATGATAAATATGAATATGTTTCTAGGTCTTATCATCAAAATTTTGCCTATTTTACCTCTTCTTGATGATAGCATTTTAAGTAAAACTTACCCCTGTTATGATAAAGTGTGTTATTATGGTTATTAAAAATTGTGCGTTTATTTATTTCCATATATATGATAAAAATAATTGTGATCGAGGTGGCTATTATCACTATGACCAAAGAAAAGTTAATTCCATCGGTATTCGGATCGTCGGTATTCTTATTAACTGTTAATAAACAGAAAACAAATGAAAATATAAGCAGTAGTAGAAAACAAACTTGCTTAATCAGTGATTTCAGAAATGCATGAATAATCACTGGTCTATTGATTCGTATTCATTGAAAACGTTTTCAAAATGTTTCTCAAAGAATTCAAATATGATATGACGGTTAAACTAATCTTATTTTTATTGACTGCAAAACGTATAGTTCATATATGAAACAAGCACGAGCGTTTTTACCAGCGAGCATACACTAGATCTATTGGTGATAATCTTGATAATATAGCCATTAGTTGATAATTGGGTCAATAGTTATTTAGTCAGAGATAGGCAATGTGTCTAACGACAGGGGGTGGTCAGCCAAAATCTTTGCCAAAAGGGGTGCAATGAATAAATTTTTCGCCCAAAAGTGCCCCATTTTCGAGTATTTCCGCTAAATCATTGAAAAACAGGGGGGGGGTCAGCCTCAGCCAAAATCCTAGAGAGATGACTTCCCTCTCTATAAAAAAAACTCCCCATTGCCTATCTCTTGTATTTAGTCGAAAATAAATTGAATTTTTGAATCAAAGCAATTAAAAACAAAATAAAATTTTCTACTGGATAGTCAGTAAATCAACTGAAGTGAATCACAAATCTATTCAGGGTTACAAATGACTATGACATTAATTCCTTGACTCGAATAATTGCAGTATTTTTTGCGCCAAATTCAAGAGGTGGGGGGTTTCGTATGTACTTAACATAACGTTTTGACTGATCTTTATGGTGAAAGTCAGAGAAAATCCGTAACCAGCATAAAATAGAAATGAAACAAACGGACAGGCACACTTTCTCAGAAAAAGGAAATAATATGATCGCTTGATATCAGATTTACTTTACCTGTATTATTTACCTCCTCTCTTGTGGGTTGAAGTGAAGTGGTTATATTGCCAGCCGGATCATTTGTTTTGACCTCTAAAGAAACTTAATGTAAATTCCAATTGTGTGCACACATCACATGATTGCGAAAATTAATAAAAACTGAAAATATTTATATCTCAACCGAAAGAAATGAACTTGTTCAGAATGTTTTAAAACTATAAAAATGCCAGCGCAACAAAAATGGACAGGTAGATACTTGCTTAGAAAAAGTAATTAATTTGCTTAAAATTAAACACACTTTACCCGAACAATTCTTCATATTTTTTCTCCATGCGTAAGGCGGGGTACTCAAGTTGTTAGCCGAATATATATTATACGAATCTGAAGAAATTGAATGAAAAATTCAACTGGTCACTATTTGGTTCATTTCATTTTCATTTCACATCATTGAACATAACATCAATTATTACCTTGCTGATCGGCCATTGAACACTTGTTAGAGTTAATGAAAAAATAAAATAATATTATCATGGATATTTTAATCTTCATGTTAATATTTTCAATTTTCATATACTGTATATACTATGACTCGTTGGCTGTGTATTACTGACTATAGAGTGAGAATCAACAAGTGGTATATACAGTGAAGTTTCGGCAATGAGTTCCGATCGATAATAGACAACAAGTGGTGGTTCGACACAATTTACTACATTTAAGAGTCGTCGCCGTTGTCTCACGTCCAGTGCTGGGCCAACACGACACTGAGAACTTGAGTCAATTGGATTTGGAATTTATGAACGAACAGAGAGTTACAAAGTGTTGGCATCAATGACATCATTGAATATATACAGAGTTAAAATTTTACATTGCAAGTTTTGAATCGTTTACTACGGGAAAACTACAGGGGGTACAAAATTGAATCTAGTCTTATTTAGAAGAAGGATAGTCGGGGTTTGATAAATATTATATATGAAAATTATCCTTGCACAATTCAAGGCGCTAGATTCGAAAAAGCTGAAATATTGACTTTTCTATTTGAATCTTAAACTACGCAAAAATCACAGGAGGCAAAAAAATTGAATCTGGTCTTATTTAGAAGAAGGATAGTGAGGCTTTGTTAAAAATTTTATCTGAAAAATTTCCTTGCACAATTCAAGGCGCTAGATTCAAAAAATGCTTGAATGCATGAGTTCAGAGGAACTGCCGATTAATGTCTGTTTCAGATCTCTCAAACGTCTCAGACCTCTTCGGCTCCACTGCTATCACTGGCCACATACCGGGCCTGTTGTCATAACACGTACTCTATATCTCGTATTCGGGCCGTTCGGACAGAATTGGGCTTAAGTTAAGTGACGACAGGTTTGAGACGAAGGCATACATTAAGACATACGGATCGCAAGAACTGATGGTTTTTCACATGAATTGTGTGAATAAAGTCATATTAAATGCCGAACCGATTCTCGACTTCTGGCGCAGCGCCGATATGACCAGCGATTCCATTCAGACCAGTGTCTGTCCGACGCACCCATACCTGCAGTGGACGACAGAGCGAAAGAGCGAAAGTCAACCACAATATGAGTCGCGAGAGTCTGGATGTGGAGCAGTACCTGTGCTCAGTCCAGGCGACCAACTATTATAGGATGTCTTTAATCAAGTATTCGCTGAAAGCAGTCATTCATACGTCAAAGCTGTCGGTGCGCACCGATGAGGAGGGCTTACTGTCCCTGCAGTTCATCGTCAGACTCGACAATCACGATATCGAACATTGTTTTCATTGATGCCGAAGCACAGGCACCATATCTGTGACCCAATTGGACCACTTGTTGACTCCCTTTCCCTGCAATTCATTCGACACTTCTTTGTATTTATTCTCAAATAAACTCTTTTATCAAATGTTTAATACTTTTTATGAATAAATATTTGAAATAATTTTCGATTCATTTCATATCAAATGCTATAATAAAGTCATTGAACACACGATTGGCTCAATTGACCCCTTTTTGTATTGATTTTCTTGTCTATTTCTGCCCATACAGTACATCCCTGGCCAACATGTGATTATTTATATTCCTAATGCCGACCATCTGGATAGCATTGACTGCCACGTCATCGCCGGTCTCACTGCCGAACACATCTATCTCATAGGTCTGGCCATCAGCCGGGTCTGACTGATCGCACTGCCTGTGCACAACATGTGCCTCTGCCAGTCCGGGCATGTATAGGCTACTCAGCATTGGTTCAGTTCCTCTGCATTCCTGTTCTTTGTACTCAATTGACAGCACATTTGCTTCACGTCCTGTAAGAGCGAAGACGTCTCTCCGGACTGGCCTTCAGTCGACGCTTTGCGCGCTTTCAACGCATCCAACGATTAATTATGTCTTTATTTATATATTTGTTATGAAATTAATTATTATTTTATATATTATATACAAATGAATTGCAGTTTAATGCATAATTACTGCATAAGTAATGGAATGATGTATTCAGTTCTGACAGATAAATTGAGCCTGGAACAGGCCTGAATTATTAATTGAATTAATTACAGCTTTCAATTTATTTTATTTTATTTATTGTGTATATAATGTGGGATAAAACGACTAAAAATCTATTGTTTAAAATATTATCAATAGTTTTATTAATTATTTAAAGCACTGATCGCTATATAAAGGGTTATTCAGAATTCCTATGACTATGTTGCGGCGCTCGGCTGCTTTTCAGAGCTCTGATTGGCCGAATCACTCAATTGTTGATTAAAAATTTAAATCAGCCAATCAGTGCTCTAAAAAGCCGCCGCGCGCCGCAACAGTCATGGGAATTCTGAATAACCCTTTATGTGATGAATGGCGAGAAAAAGAAGAGTGAGAAGGGTACAATTACTGTCATTGTGATCCAAGTCATTTCCAATT
Organism: Eueremaeus valkanovi; assembly: GCA_034693305.1. Taxonomy (NCBI): domain Eukaryota; kingdom Metazoa; phylum Arthropoda; class Arachnida; order Sarcoptiformes; family Eremaeidae; genus Eueremaeus; species Eueremaeus valkanovi. The sequence continues at coordinate 19,945 of JAQIWA010000788.1, forward strand.
TGATTTAATTGCTATTTTTGGTGCTTTCTATCCGAAAATTTTGGCTAAACTATGGAATACTTGATGAAAGACATAGTTTGTCTCTGAATAACCGATGTCTTAATAATCGCAGTCATTGTAGTAATTGTTTTCAAAAGCAAATAACGATTTGATGTCATTATATTCAGTAATATTTGTATTGTATTAACAATCAAAATAAAGCATTTGTTTTTATAATAAGTTATTATTAATAACCATATGTTTTATATACACTCTCTGTATTACAGGTATTATTACGATATAAATACAAATTAACTGGATTAATGTCAAATTGCTCCTTGTAAGTAGTGGTAGCACTACCACTACTCTTGTATATATTTTTATACCGGTAATATTACTTAATTAAAAATAATTTTATACTGTGCTAACATATTTGCTAACTCTTATACTACAATACTGTTGTAATGTCGGCACATTGTAATGTAACCTTGCTTATTGTTAAATGCAGATAATCCTTATCTTACTGTTAGTTCTATAAGTCACATAAAAAGCTTTATTTTAGATAAGAATTTGTGAGCAGAGATAGACTTTAAAAATCTATCTGCACTACACTGTTGATAGCAGACGTGGAAGAAATATACATCTGAACAGAGATTGTCTGAGACTGACTGCACAACAAGAAAACTGTTTGGCAGAGATGACTATATAAGTCATATTTCAGTGATATTTTGTCTGATATAGTCATCTCTGCCAATCAGTCTTTTGCTGTACAGTCCCAGACTAGGGATGGCCAGACTTGGCGAAGCTAGGGGGTATAGGGGAGGGTAAAATGGCGGATTTTTCGGCTCAAACCCTAGGGGGGGTATATGGGGAGGTAAAATGGCGGACAGGAAATAGGCGCCATTTTGTATTAAGACCGGAAAAGGGTCTTTTTTGACCGAATATCGGCTAAATTGAGTTAAATTAAGCTTGATTTAGCCTTAATTGGCGTTAATTAATAGAATTGTCCCGAAATTCGGTCAAATTCGATGAAAATCGGACAAAAATGGCGGCTAATTTTCGGCTTAGCGGCCATTTTTCCGATATTTTGCCAAAAGTCTTGGGGGGTATGTTTTATGCCGAAAAACATAGGTTTGCTTTTCGAAAACCTAGGGGGGGTATTTTGCCAATTTTCAAACCTATGGGGGGTATTTTGGCTATACCCCCCCCATTGGCCATCCCTAGTCCCAGACATTAAAGTTAATATATTTATACTCTTTGCTCGACTCGTTGATTGATTGAAATCAATTAATCGAATGATGACATTGGATATAATTAGACAAAAAAATGTATATAATATTACTATTTTCATAATCTATTCGCAATAAAGTCTACATATTGTTAGAGAGATAGACAGCTCAGGATAAATGTCAGATTTGTTCGACTTATTCGGCCAGTAATGTCAATTTTCATCAAATTATTGACTCAAAACAATGTTTCTAAGGAAATGGATGCAACAAAACTGATAGAAGAGACTCTTGGAAACTCTTTGAATTCATTTATTAAAACATGATCCATTGAGAGTTGTGACCCTGGGTTTACACTGTATTATCTATTGATAAATCTATATTTAATTCAATAAAATGAATAACAAAATCAAAAATAAAAACAACCGATTAGTGAATTTAGTAGTTATTTAATTATGAATATCAATAAATAAATGAAAACATTTTTAACAAACATTTGTCTATATTTTAAGCACAAAAACAATTGGATGTGATTTGAAATCAGGATTTATGACTACTATTACAATAAATTCTTTAATAAATCTTTATTTTGCGACCAAAACGTTCTGATCTGACGGTAGAATACAAATTGCAGAACAATTTGTCAAACATTATAATACAGGCATTCGGTATGAACTGGGAATCAAATGAAAAATAGATTCCTAACGATATATAAAAATATAAGTTTTTAACTACATTCGAGTCAAACACATTTTAGCACTTCTTTTCGTCGCCTTTAGCGTCAAATAGTGATATCAAATAAAAAATATGTAAAAAAATAATTTTACACTTTTTTGACTTTCAATAGAAGTTTTGTATGAATACTGTTAGAGTGAATAGAATTTATTTCTGTTGGAAATGTTTAAGAATATTGAGTTCAACTCAATTATACTTCTAATGTACTGTTACCCGCAAACGAATCACCCTCTCTTTAATTTGGCTCAAAAAATAGGACATTTGATATAAATTCCAGCTTATATTCCAGGATATTTTGCAAAATAAATTATCAGTACAAATATAAGCTTTCATTAATCCAGTTTCCATAGTCTTTTCGAATCCAAATCTGACTGAAACAAATAATTCTGAATTTGCATGAATTGAATATATCGTACAGTTTTTGTGGACAAATGACACAGAACAAATATCTCGATTTCAGGATCTGTGCAGGAATGCTTTTATATTAATCCTATGGATCTTTTTTTCTTTACGAATTTTGCACCAAAACTACTGAATGCATGACAAGGTTTGCATTAGCCTCGACTCCCTCTCCCTCTCTTTCCCAGCACTCCTCTCTCTCCCTCTCCCTCTCTCTCACTCTCTCTCTCTCTGGGCATCCCTAATATAATCCCTTCTTTCGTTTGCTTTATTTTGTACTATGAGTTCAATAAAAAAAATCACTAATATTTTCACCTGTCTCACTCTGCATGATCATCATGCTATATTTGTTGGACCCTATCTATTGTTATAATTTATACGATTTCTCAAATTTCTACCTTTGCTTAAGAAAAACTGAAAAGAGAATTACTGAATACAATGGATGCACTTGACCTTGATTCTTTCATAGGAATGAATTTGCGTTTCTGGTGTTTCTCCGTTCAATCGATAGGTACTTTCCCAAAGTACCGAACGTCACAGCACATGCCCACTCTCCACATCTGGCACTCAACTCAGCTGCTTATGGCAACAGAGCTCCACTTAAGTCTCCAATTCCTCTCTACTCACGCGACACCACTTGAGATGAGTGGTCTCAGACTCAGGTAATGATGAGTGGGATAGACATCACTAAACCAGAGTTCGACCAAAGTATGTCCAATCCATTCACCATTGATTGTCTCACTCCATAACTCTCCCGGACATCGGTTCGTCTCCACACAGACACCTACTAGGGTCGGGCGCAGCGCTTCTGTGCGGTAACTAATCCGGTCAATCTGTTGTGCTCTGAACGACGGCTTAATGAGGCCAGTGATGTGGCCACCAGAGCCAAGACGGGCGAACAGATTGAGAGCCAAAACAACTGATTCGACAGAAAATCAATTTTTCAACAGTTTATTAAAATTGAGACAAAAGTCAGACTTAATTAGAAATAAATAAAAAACTAATGAATTGAGAGAATGAATGAATGAATGCAATGAATGAGAGACTAAATTTGAGCCAATAATGAGTTATTTGTGAATATTTTTAAGTACAAATTATTCAGGTATGTAAGATAACCATGGTGGTGTCATAAGCTTTCCTTAATCAAAACTAGGGATGCCCAAGGTCGGCCGACAGGGGGTATAGAAGGGGGTTAAATGGCGGATTTCTTGCCAAAACTCAGGGGGGGTATTAGGGGGGGTATTTTGAAAACAAGATGGCCGCCAAAATGGCCGACAAAATGGCGTTTAAACTCGAAAATGGCCGATTTTGACCGAATTTCGACCATTTCTGGCTTAATTTAGCTAAATTTACCACAATTTAGCATTAATTCAGTTAAATCAAGCTTAATTTAGTTGAATTTAAGGTAAATTTAGCCGAAATTCGGTAAAAATCGGCCATTTTCGGTATAGGTCGCGAGCAAAAGGTCAAGGGGGGGTCTAGCAGAGCCTCAAAACACAGGGGGGGTATTTTGCCAAAACTCAAACTCAGGGGGGTATTTTGTCTATACCCCCCCCTATGGCATCCCTAATCAAAACGCATTTTGAATACATTATTTCAGACCTTTAATTGACCTATCCATTTTTCGCTATTGAATGTCAAAAATACTGAGCTGTGGTTTATTTTGTTTTATACAGACTTTTTCTCTCTCTCTCTTTCTCTCTCTGTCTCTCTTGCTCTCGCTCTCCTCCCGTTCTCTCTCTCTCTCTCTCCTCCCGTTCTCTCTCTCTCTCTCTCTCTCTCTCTCTCTCTCTCCCTTCAAATCACAGCATTCAGTGTAATTTAGCAATAGTATAGCTAGATAAATTTATTTTATTATATTAGATTTTTTGATGAAACAAGCCAGCTAGGATAGTTATCTCTTTTTATATGAAATCTTATTCATTTGTTGTGAAAATTCACAACATCTTTGTCTAACATTTAACATAATATCAGAAAACTTGTGCTATTTATCAGATGATCAGATTCATTTTTTCTGCAAGAATTGAGTAGATCAAGATCATATCCTTTATTTCAGTGAAATAAAACCATCTGTCTAAAGAAGGCGTCAAAAAGTACAGTAGTTTGCAAATCGATAAATACTAGTAAGACATTTATGTTCCCCATATTACTCAAACACCATTCCCATGAGTTCTGATACGCATAATACCTCTCCAAATACTCGCACCCTCTCCTCAACTTTGACTACACTTAATTTGATTAATGTGTTTCAATTGTACTAATTGCTATTGCCTAAGGACTTGAAAATCCGAGCACTCCACTCGACTAACAGGCCATAGACAAACTTTTTAGGCATACATACAGATAATTATAATTACAAACAGAGTTGAGATAATTATTCGGACGAGTGATGAGTTGAGTGGAGCCTTATTTTTGCATAATAATGAAAATTGTTACATAACATTCAAATAGTTAGATACACTCGAAATAGTTATTAATTGATTAAATAAAACTCCCAAAATAATACCCATTAGTCAGTACATGGTTCGGACACATACTAGTCCTGGACAACCACCCATCAATCGATAAATGAGTAAGGATTGTTAAAATTCAATGCTTTAATTATAATAAAATAGTTATGCAAACAGTTTAATGAATTCACTTAAAACACTTGAGCGCAACAGAGCTCTTAAGTGGACTCAAATACAAATATTTTATACAGGGAAAGTTTTCTTTGGCGCAGACTTTGAATCTCATATTACCGAAAAACTACTGGGGGTACAATATTGATGC
>JAQIWA010000789.1:0-25011 GCA_034693305.1 Eueremaeus valkanovi
AAATTTATATACAGAATACATATGTCCTAGGTAATAAATTGCAAAAGAGAAAATAAGAAAACTCCGACACACAACCACTAGCACTTGTCGTGTAAGCATTGTTTGCAAACAAACTAATATTTAGAGTATTTTGTGAATCAAGTCAATTGAATTCATTGAATAAATGATTGAATAAAAGTCATTTCTATATTAATTATATGATTCGCACTCAAACCTCATTTTCTCAGTCATGTCTTATTTGTTGCTTTCTATGAATAATGTTTACACAAATTAATGAAGAAAACATAGTGTAAGTATACTTACACTTTTGGAACTCATAGCATAAAAGGCTTGAAAATAATAGTGAGACTACCTTTGCTCGACCCGAGACAGCTGTAAAGTGCAGGTGAACTTGAACTGCAAGTATTACTGGAAGTGGTGCTCATGTTATCGATTTGCAGACCAGGACTTAGTGGCGACGAAGGCGTAGATGAGTGGTCGTTGCCATTGCATAGGGTATTGCGCTTTCCTTTGCCTATTGTAGACCACATGACATACAGAAATGCGGCTCCGATTAGCGAGTACTCCACAATGAACGGGTACAGGTAGGGGGACGCGTCTGACAGTATCGATCCCATTATATCCTCCTTCTGACACGGGTTGCTCTTATTGATTGTCGTCGAACTCGTGTTGATATAGACTTCACTGAAGTTGTCGTGCAGTGAACGGGATCGGCCTCTCGTTATTTGGTTCCGAAGCGGAAGAATCAGTTCCTCCAGAAATGCATGCGATGTTCCCGTTTTCAGTTCCTTCAGTCAGTTCCATAAGTAGAGGACAGTATGTAAAGAGTGGGTTCAGAACAAACAATTGGGTCAATTAGCTTACGTGCAGAGTCTCCTTGCCTAAGGTGCGGATCCAAACACAGCAGTTGGTGCCGACCAAATGCATTAATCCGAGTCTTGCAATCAGTTTGAATTTGTTGATCATTAGTCGTGAATACGTGAAAATGAAATACATTTGTGCGAATGTGAACGACGCCTGTAGTATGGGATTCACTCCTACAGTATAATAGACCCAACATATGAAACAATTAAATAAATAATTCATTAGTTTTCTACTGAAATAACTAATAGTTAAACAAATTGGTTGAGTCAGAAAAGTTTGGCCGAAATTGATATACAATTATATTTTCTAAAGTAAATCAATTTCTGTATTATATTATCAATATTACCCAGAAGTATGGAATAACAGGGAGATGTGTAGGGAATTTCGAAGTATGCGCCGAATTCGAGTCCATTATATACCATAACTCCGAGTCCGAAGACAATGCTACCGATGCGGAGAAATATTGAAGCGTGAGATCTATCCGTTTCTCCAATTTTCTGAGATTTTTTTCCATTTGACGGTTTGAGTCCTATATTAAGCACATTATTGTCAGAGTTTGTTAGGCTTTGCTTAATTGAAAAATTGGAAAAGCCTTGAACCGCATTACAGTGCAAGTGCTTTATAGCTTCCGATTCTTAATACAAGACTTACTGTTAGAATCGAGTTTCGGGACGTCATTCAGCAAATAGATGTATACATAGAGAAGGAATAGTAGACTAATTGAATATAAATAAAGATAAAAGCCCTGAAATAGTTATAAAAGAGTAAAGAATTAATTGATTAATTCGGTTATGATTTGCATAATATTCAATACTTTTTATTGCCTTACAGTGCAGTACAGTATTTGATACTAACCTCGAAATAGAAAAGTGGTATTTTTGGTGTAACGATCTCAGCCGTGAAGAATGCCAGACACACGACAACCAGCAACTGTCCATATATGGAACTGGTCACTATAAAAGCTGCAGTCCTACAAATCGATAAGCAAATTAGATAATTAACCTTAAACTCAAAGTAATTTGTCCTTGAAATTAATGATTAAGAAAGCTTTAATGAATTTAAACTCTGGAGAAACTCTGGTTCAATAGAGAACTAATACTTTTATAACTGATATAATAGAGAAAATAAGGACAATAAATGCGGTTTGAGTTGTCAATGAGTGAACGGCTGTATTGGTTATGCAATACATACCGAAAGTATGCAAAGTTATGTCATATTTGAAATCATACCACATTGTAAGTCATGCTTAATTAAGCCAACATTATTTGTCAATCGATGGCTTGTGTTAGACACTAGACAAACACTATTCAGACAATACAGTAACTGTATGTACGGCACACACACTATCCACTGCTGTTTTGGTTGGCTTTGGTTTAATTACTTTAATTAACAAATAATAATAATTACTAATCAAGTCTTACTAATTATAGAAGAGTTGATAACATTGTCAAAACAAACCACATTTAACTCCTTATCACTCTTGAGCTAAGTCTACAGCTAATGAATACAGAATACAGACTTAGAATTCTTCGGCAGATGACTGGAAGTGTTTGCGGGTCTCTCGAAGTCGAAGGAACTTCTATTCAGACAAAGCTTGTAAAGACTGAATTTGTTGAGCTCGCTATTGCTACTGATCAATGAACTGAGACTGCCAGCCCGTTCTGGCTGTAGTGGTGACTGCATAGTACCTGTGCCTGTAAAAAGATTGGTAAGAATGGTACTGTGTCTTATGACCCAAACATCTATTTGACGCTCCAATACATCCAATTCACTACAAATCACTACAATTTGATTACATTGGCCTCAATTACATTCCTGTGAATCGCTCTAATCAGCGCTAATATGAAATAATACTTTCATTATATCTGAAATTCATTGAGTTTTCGTTCATTTGTCGAATTGATTCTTAAGTTGCTTTATATCAAATGCCAATACAATAAGCAAACTATAAATAAGTTCTCAAAATTCATGAAAACCAATTTACTTATTAGTATCGCATTCTTAAACATCAGTTCTATTTATAAGAAAAAAAACTTCACTAAAAGGAAAGTGAAATTATAGACAGAAAATAATAAACTTTTATTAGCTGTGAAAATAACAATAGAGTACTTCAATCATAGTCTCACAGTCTTTCTTAATCAGTTGCATAGTTTACTAATTTTAAGTATTGGTTAGAGACGTGCAATCATTATAGAGACAAGTTTTCAACGAACTTATCTACAAATTCATTCATTCGTTTGTAAATATAAAGCAATTATTTGCTGAAACTTATCTAAAATAAGAAACTTTAGAGACATTTATGGTTTTGCTCTTTGCTCTTGACTTTTCTCTAAGAATTTAAAGGTTTACTCATTCATGTGAGCATTCAATTCATTCACTCATTTAGAAATTGTTTGACTGAAAACTTCACAACAATTTATGTCAATTATAGAGTTAGTCATATATTATATTCATTTTTGCTAACAATTCCTCTCAAACAGCAATTTCAGGTAAACTCTAAGACATGTCATAGCTTTCATTTCAAGGCAATGAACGCTACACTTAATCTAAATGTTTTCAAAACTGTTGAATGAATTAATTTGTTTTCTGTTTGTTCTCTACTTTATTATTGAATTCTATAGTACAGTACAGTATATCTCATTTGTTTCATAATATAATAGACAAGATTTGAATTTTTTTTTATCTTTTGAAGTAATAAATAAAAAGTTTCCGAAATTTTGTCAACATTTTAATTACTCTTTACATTGGATTTATTCAAATTAAGAACAATATTCTTGAATATATTTCTTGATTTCCTATAAATTTTTAAATAAATTCATAAAATACTGATCATTTGAATTGCAAATAATATTTGGGTATTAATCAGAAAATGTTCTGTCGGTTCATTCAAATCCATAATTCAATTCATCTTATTGTTGAGGACTATTGATTGATTGCACTTTACTATACAGTCGTAGTACTCATCAATTGTAAAAATAAACAACAATTTGTTATTTGTAACTGATTTGGAAGAAAAGAAGTTTACAAATGGTATAGTTTTGCATATAATGTGAATTATTTCAAAATAATAAACAAAAATTTATTGACACAAAAGTGCATTAAAAGAGATCTATAGACGCACTCAGACGGGACTTATTTGACTGAAAAGCACGAATGCATGGCTACAGTCGGCGAAAAAGAGGTTCAATTGGTTCATATGAATGGCAATTTCGGGCAAAATCTCTCACAATTGAGTGGCTGTGCAAAAGTCCTGTGCCGGCAAGGATTCACAAATCTTCTCAAATATTTGGAATTTTAAATAATTTTTTTCAAATTTCAATTTATTCGATGCCTGAATGTTAGGACACAATTATATTCGTATACTGTATCTAAAATCTAATAAAGTGACACAGGTAGAAATAGAGAGCGATTCTCTTTATTTTGATAAAAACCGAAAAATATGCAAAATCGCAAAATTAGCCCAAAAATTGAAGCAATGAATTGCACTCACAATCTGTTGGTCTGATTAAAATACAATTATTGTTGAATTACTTATTTTGATAAATAATAAATGAATAAATTCTTATCAACTAAAGCAAAAATATTGTGACAAATCATATGAATTTAATTTAAATAAAACTGAAATAATTGCAAATTTTTAATATATATGAAAAGTCAAGAATGAGGAGCAAAGATGTTTCCTGTATAATTTACAATTTATATTTGTTGATAAGCTTGTTCAAATGCTTATCATTAAGAGCATCATATTTTACCTGTTTTGACAAAAATTAATTTAAATTTTAAAAGTTTTAAACACATTCCCAAACATAGCTTAAAATATTGCCTAAATGACCAACAATTCAACCGATGCTCTCAAGTGTTTGAATGTTCAGATAATTTAGTCACAAATTTCAAATAATTAATATTATTATTATTTAATTGAATGCGTTAATCGTGATATCGATTAAGATTAATATCAATTGTTTATAAACTTTTGACTGAAAATAACTTTTTCTATAAATAAATCATAAAATAAGTGATACTCAAACAGAAGAAAAACTATAGTTATTTGAATTTTGATTAACCAAATCATAGTTCAGATAATGAAGTCCAGGAAAATTGAGATCTAATTTAAGATAAGTTATTATAGAAAGATCACATCAGGAAGCAAATTAAAGACAGGTCCAGTGGTTTAAAGAAGCAAGAGTAGAAATCAACATGAAGTGAGAAAAGCTAAGGAAGACCTGTCTTCTTTTTAAAATAATTTTAAGATTCCTTTTAATTAATCAAACTTGCTCAATTAAAAAGTTGCAAAGAAAATGCCAAATTCTCTGTTTTCACCTTGCTCATTATTGGTTTGTAAGATCTAATTTTGGATTTAATATCATATTCCTCGTGTTTATCATTCGAAGTACTCCATGTCATTTTGAATTGACTAAATTAATGACTACTTTTCAATCAATAATATTATAAATAAGTTTTAAATATAATTAATTCAATCAAATGATTGTTTATTTATGAAAGAGTGGCCAATAATGTCGAATCCATTCATATCTTATCTTAGATTTCAAATCGAATCGAAATTTAATCTTAAGTTTACATAAGTTTTGTATGAAATGCTTGAATTATCTAATATTCAAAGTCGTTAAACAAATAGTTTGTAAAACTCATCAAAAGTTGCAAAACTGTGAAAAATTCTGATCAAATAAACGATTTGTAAAACAATTGATTGAAAAAAGTCGTCAATAGATTTATGGGTCAAACATTGTGGGAACAAACGGAAGCGTTTGAGATAAGACATCTGACAGACACTCAAGTAATGACCATTAAGTGATGTAGCTCACTTACCTTAGAGAAATTCCCTGAGGAATATTGGAAGCAATTTCGTGAAAACCATTCGCACTTTCACTTTCATTAGACTAAACCCAAGTGAACAACAAGTTTTGTGTTCAACACTTGCTTTGCCAATTGGGTCAAGCGCTCCCTTAGACTGACTGCCACAATGTCATTATGACATTTATATATCTGATGTCGATTTCACCCAATTTATTCACTCATTTTTTCATTACTTGCTTTATATAACTCTTGAAAATTCAATTCTCATAAGTCTATGCAATATATTATACAAATGTTATGAAAAAAATCTTTTTAATTATAAATTAATATATTCTGAAAATTTCAAGTTCAGTGAAAATAGATATCTAATTAATTAGTATGACTTAAATGACATGACGGGTCAGTTTCTAACCAATGACTAAATATGAGCGCAGTTTTTCATAGCAGCCAAATACTAATAGCAATCAAAATTAATTAATCCGATACTGATTTACTAAGCATTCAGAGTGTGTTACAACAAATCAATGGATTCGATACATCGCTTGACTTGTTTTTATGTTTTATATAACACTTATAAAAAAATTATGTTTTTCGGAAAAAACTAAGTTTTAATTTTATTTTTGTTTAACGAAATTTTTAACACAAATTTTTCTGACGATAATTGTCGTGATATAACATATAGTAATACGAATACAAAGTTTAATCGCAAAATAATTTCTCCAAATGTTTAATCCATGTAAAGCAAAGTGAATGAGAGGAAAGAATTCATGTATACATACCGGGCATAATGTTTGCGAACTTTTCTGCTCATATTCTTACTCCTATCACTCCTATCCATACTTTTATCCAACATTATAGCAGTGGTCGTCTCTGTCTCGCCCTGGGATTCATTTTGGGAATGCATTTCATGAGATATTTCCAGTGTTTCACCCGTACAAGAGCTGAACAACTTGTCGAACATATCTATATTTTCAGTTAGTTTTACTGAAATAGCAATTATTGAATACAAATGAATCGCATATTCAATGCATTAATAAGAAACAGATATTCATATAAACAGAATTCGCAAAACCTTTGTTCGCGACATTTCAGTTGAAAATAGTTTGGGAGGGCGTGTTGGTACTGACCGTTCTTGCCCTAGGACTCGATTCCCCTCTCTTCTTGCTTACACTCTGTAGACTCTGAGCTTAGCTGCAGTGCCTTCACCTCTCGCTACTGGAGTCAGACCTCGACTTTGAAAACAGTTTTGCATTGCATTACATTCAATGCATAAAGAGATGTCTGTTTAACGTTTAATGTTAGTAACACTGATATATGGCTCTACACAGCACTTGTACCAATGCCTATGTAACTCTGATAGGCGTTCAGAGAGCCCAGTGCCAAATGACCAATCAAGAGCATTTCTCTCTCTCTCGCCTCTTCTCTCCTTTAGATTTGAGTTATGGTTCTCCTAATCTTCAAGTCTGAACATAGAAGTGCTCGACTTAACTAAACAAAACTGAAAATATTTGACTTCAAATATCGTTGATTTTAAAAACACATAAATATTTAATTTTGTCGTTATTTTCTGTTTTCTGATAATTCAGATGCCTATCGGTTAACCTGTTCTTTGGATTTTATTCTGAAACTTATAAACTTAGGCTCTATTATGTATCCAGATGCCACTCGCATAAAATTAATCTTTATTACTTTAGAAAATTCAATGATAAATATGGAGAGAAGTACTTAAAGTGGAGAAAAGATCGGATAATAATACGAGAAATTGATGCCATTATATCAATAGTTACAACAGAAGAAGAAATGTTAAGGTCATTCACAGACAGACATACAGTATTGTCACAAATATATTTCAATTACAACTAATTGAAAGAAAATAATATAAATTAATAGTTATATGAATTAAGCAATAGTTGAGTAGAGTATATGAAATTCATTTACCTATTGAGTGAAAACATAGTATTATATGATTATATGATTAGCTTCTGTGCGAACAGTGGAGTAAAGCTATGGAATTGGACTAATAATATAGGTTAGAGTTGTATGAATTGCAATACAATCTTGATTAGAAAAAATCAAGTTTTATATATCAATACTGTTTTAAGGTTTGATTAATGTTATAAATTATAAGAAACTAATCAGAGATACAATTATAAACTGAATCTATTATTACCCAATCAATCATTAATTGTATCTAAAAATAATTATGCAATAAATGTAATACTGTTTGCACACAATAAACATAAGATCGGAAATTGGTTTCAATTGCTTTGCTCTAAATATTAATTATTTTAGAAATTCATATAAAAGATAGAGATTTAATGAATTAATGAAACTTTTATTTAATTAAGACCACGAATAAATGGAATTCGAGATCAATTTCTAAATTCACGGCTAATTACTAAATAATTTACTTAATCTAAGAAAAAAGTATTAATATTTTCATCCAAACTATTTTAATGTTTTACTCTATTATATCATACTTTGGTTCCCAATTACAGTAATATAATATATTATAGTATATTATTATAATATAATATTATTAGCTTCCTATCTTTTTAAGAGTCATATTCAGCGGCACATAAAGCGAATGAATTATATTTTAAACTATATTTAAATCTTTTAATGTAATCAATGAAAATCCAAATGCTTTATAAAGTATTTCTTTTTGGCATAAGTTTAAGCTATTGACTGCTTATTCAAAAATAAGTTCTTTGGGTTTGCTTTTTCTCAAATAAAAATTTTCACATAAAATCATTTTTGACAGAATTTTCACAGCATTTGATGACTTCCAGTCTATAAGGAATTGTCGGCACTTTTAGTCTATCGGATGTTTCAGATTACGCGATAATTTTGGAATTGAAATTAAAACATATGGAAAGTCTGTTTACACTAATCAACTGAATGTACTGTACATACAGTGTATTTAATGCTTCGCTTATACTGGAATTTGATTGCAAAACAGCCTTTCATTTTGGGGTCAATTACTCCACCAATTATCCAAAACTCATTCAAATAGATTCATTGAGACTATCGATTAGAGATATGATAACAAAGACTAGAACAACAATATTCTTAAATGTCTTCAAACTGTCTCATCACTCAAAGGTTGATCAATTGATTATACAGGTTATAAAATAATTATCCGGGTATTCTGTAATTCATATTTCTCATTCTCTCTGATATGTGTAAAAGTTATTAAACTCGAAGTTCACAAAAAAATATTTAAACTTTTATTCATTAACCTTGATAATCACCAATTCCGGTTTGGCTTTTCATTCAAAATTCTACCCGGCTATTTTCTGTTAAATTTGGTCAACATTTGCTATATTCGGTCAATTAATCAAATTCGATATTTTCGATGAAATTTGGTCAAACTCAGCAAGCGGCTTTGAAAACATAAGTTTTCTACAATAAAATGTTGACTCCTAGACCCCCCTGGATCGGGCACACCTCCCCTGGAATGACGAGTCTGGTCAGCCCTAACCACACCATTTGTATTACTGGTATTAATATAATATCAAAATCAATCCATTTATAAAATTCTTAAATTCCGTTATTATAATAGAGTAGAAAGTATTGATATTTACATTAACATTAAAAGTTATTTTAAATTATGGAGATATGAATACCGGGTAAAATGAAAAGTGAAAAGCATTAAACTAATAATTACAATTTTTAGTTTATTATTTTTTTTTGTAAAATTGGTTTCAATATTCAATAAACAAAATATATTTAATTAAATCATTCAATCCTTACGTTTCTAATTAGTGAGAAATGAAAATAGAATAGATTGAGACAATGACCTGACTTATGTAGTCAATGTAGTTTAGTAGTGCCAAACAACTGATTCGTGAGAATAATTTGGATAGTTTTGTGATCCCATATCAGATAGATTTAATTGAAGCTGTCTCATTTCTAGCAATTTGTTCATTGTTAGGCCTTTTATTTAAAATAAAAGAACTTCATTGAACATATTTAAAATCAAATAATAACTTGGAGAACCACTCGTCTGAGTCTTCACTAGGAATATAAACTTTAGATGTTATTCATTCATAAGATTTTCGGATAAAACTGTGGGAATTGTAGTCAAAAAGCACTTAATGTCCAAATTTGATCATTTTTACCGAAATTATTATTAATTAATTTTTACATGTATTGGATTAATTTGAGCCGAGTTCAATTGAATATAGTCGAAATTCATTGGAAGAAGTCGTAGCAAAGGGGCCAAAGATAGGTGAAAATAGTGCTGAAATTATGATCATTTTCGATGGGTTTGCCGATAGAAAGCGGCCTAGGTCCAAAGTCTTTTGAAAACCAGTTGAGAACATACATTAAACTGTTGAAAATCGAATGACAATTATCAATATATCTCTTTGACCAAGGATTGTGAAAGTGTTAATTGATTTTGTGAGACAATTGTTAGACTATATGGCTGTCACTATTGTATTGTTCGTTAGAGTCAAACCCAATCTATTCTAATCTATGTCATAGACATCGGTTTGAATGCAAAAAATCGAAAATTAAATAAAATATTAATTAATTGTTTAATAATTATAAGTTTCTAAGAAAAGAAATATTAAAAATTCAATTCAATTAACTTATATTGAAAATTGATGTCAAGTTAATCTTTTGTGTCAACTGTTTACTAAATAAAACTAAAGCTGTTTTGGAAAATGGATTAATAACTACTAAATTGTATATAAATAATAAACTCCTAATTAACCTCTTAAATAGTCAAGGTCTCAGTGCTATGATACGGGCGAAGTACCCCTGACCTTTATTTGAAAAAACTACTATGTGCTTGAACTTTTTCATTTCATTTCTGTTTAACTCTATTTCTATTATTTTAATAATGTTTTCATAGAAAATACAAAATAAAGATTTCTGCGATTGAAGACTGTTCTGGCAATAAATGGTTAGTTATCAGTGACAATATGGTCCATCTTAGACGTCATCAAAGTTGGAAGTTGGAACTAGCTCAAATAAGTCTATCTACCGGTAGTTTATTCGCCTTTTCATATAATATTGTAATACACTTCGCAATATGATCAGCCGAAATGCACCAGGCCACTTTAACAATTGTAGCTTGTTCTCTGATACTGTAAAGCAGAAAGCTGATTGCTAAACCCTGACAACAATTATTCGATTGACCATGCTCATATATTAATAATGCTCACTTCTATAAGCTGTAAAGCAGTCGACGTAATTGATATATGGATTACACGAATGGGAGTCAACACTGACTTAAATGTCATTAAAATAAATTGTTTGTAATTCAGTCAGACTTTAGATAAGATTTAGTGAATCAGTCATTGATTACATATTTATCAGTAATTGATTAAAATCAGTGGCAGTGATGGCGACAATAGGTCTGACCCTTCAGAGAGATCTGTTCCAACACAACGACGAAAGACTGATGACTTGGATCAGTGTAACGAAGCCGCAGAAGAAGAAGAAGATCTACTTCTTAGCCATTGTCTTGAATGACATCAAAAGAGCTTTCATTATATATCTGATCAAAAAGACTGACCAATACTTCCGTAAAGACAAGAACTGGTCGTTAAGTGATGTGCGAATAGTGGACGCAAAATGTGGTCATTCGGTGGACACCAATGAGTTTGAACTGCACTTCAATAACAAACAGGTCTTCAAATGGACGGCCAGTACTCTCAACGAAAAGTATTCGTTCATTCAGTGGTTGACGCGATTGTCTTCACAACAAACCCAGAGTTCGTCCCAAAGGATCCAATTCCTGAATATACCGAAAGAGGCGTTGATTTCATACGAAAAGCCGGAAATGAAGCGAATTGTCATTAATGGCGGTTCAGGTGATAATTGCGACCCAAATGAGTACAACAGCGCCGATGAGGAGTCGTATCAGGCGTTGACCACAAGAGAAGAGGCAGATCTGGAGCGCCTGATGGCTCAGTGCGAGTTCACTATACACAACGCCGAGGCCTTCACCGAACAGTTGTCCAAAGAAGTGACGGCAATGGACTCGACGAACATCCAGAACATAATGGCGTCCGAACAGAGGGTTTTGGGTTTAATGCAAATCCTTCAGAACGCGATCGACGAGACTCTGAAACTGGAGAACAGAATCAGTCACTACGAGAATCTGCTCCGGAATGTCAAGGATGTGGTCCTTCAGGTCGAGCAGAAGGAGGCTATCGTTCAGACCCAGAACGACAACAACAGAAAACTGTTGATTGAATTGGAATTCCTTATAAACCAATTGGATTTCGCCAAACGGGACGAAGACTTGCTTCTGGAGGGAGACCTGACCACCAGGAATGGCATCGCTTTGTGTACATCTGCGGCCAATGCCTTACAAAATGCACTCAACGCCAACATTCATCCGTCCCTGTCATACATGACTGCAGTCCAGGAACAGCGCAAACTCCTGGACCGGACGTGCACTCGATTCTCGTCACGACTTTCCCATCACTTGAATAATCTGTTCTCACATCTGACCAATCAATATAGCGATCAGTTCTTGACAATCATTTCACGCGAAGAGCTGACACTTCCGTCGCATTCTATAATTCAGAATACGCTCAGACCATACGCACCGTTAGTCAAGTGGTTGAAGAATAACGACAACGAAATCTTCACTCTTTTGGTGAAAAATTATCGAAACTTTGTTCGCAATCAATACGAAAGAGAATTGAATTTGTTTTTTGAGTTATCCAAAGAACGGCTTTCCGGCGGACGGTATGTAACCGGAAATAGTACTCCGCCTCAGAATATGGACTACAGGAGGAAGACATTGCCTGCCAGTGACGGACAGAACAGACGAAACTCGAGTTCGACTGCGCCGACCACTCCGGCCAATGCGGACCACTTCGACACGTCTTCGACGCGCAGTTCGGAAATAAGTCTAAGCGAATGGGAAGAGTTCGACACTGGGATCGAGCGCTTGCTTTCGGCCATCGATCCCATCTGTTTGGCTGAACAACAGTTTTGTATTGAATTCTTTGATCTGGAAGTGAGTCCAGTGGTTGCGCCGACGCCTAACACGTCCTTCTGTTCGAGTCCTTCGCCTTCGAATCAGAGTCAGAGCAGTAGTGAAACCGCGGACTCGAAGCGGTCGGAACAGATCAGACCAATGATGACTGAGCTCTTCTCCGCTTTGGAACCGGAGTTCATAGGTTTGGCCATATTTTATGATAAAATGGATGGCCTCTACTCTATGTACCTATTGGTGCGGCTGACCCATCACGTGCTCTCAGCACAAGACACGGCTTCCTTTCTGTCCAAAGCGTACGGAAATATCTTAATCCAAGTGAAGAGGAATTTCGACCGCTTTATGATTAGTCAGCAGAACGGGATCGAAGAGGCGAAGGCACCCAAACGGCCCAAATGTGGAGTTTTGCCATTCATTCGGAGGTTCGAGACGTTTGCAAAACAGGCCGAAAACATATTCAAGAATGCGGTTCAGCGCAGGGCTGATATCGACCGCTGGTATACAGTATTAGTTCGGTCTATGTTTGAGGCCATCAATCGTATCGCTAAAGAACACCACAAAACCCCTCCGGAGATGATTCGACTCGAAAACTACCATTACTTACAAAACACTTTATCGACGCTTAAGATCTTGTGTTTAGAAAACGAACGAAAAGAAGCGAAGACTCGATATAACGATGCGCTCAAGGATTATGTTAAGCGCTATTTCGGTCGTCCGCTCGAAAAGCTCAACATATTCTTCGAAGGCGTCCAACAGAAGGTATCCCAAGGCGTCAGAGAAGAGGAGATCGGATATCAGTTGGCGTTCAGTAAACAGGAATTGAGAAAAATCATTAAAGACTGCAATTTGAAGGAAGTTAAGAGAGGGCTGGAGGAGATGTACCGCAAGGTCGAGAAGCACACCTGCGAGCCCGACACCAATCTGATCCAGGTATGTCTCACTCACATCTCTGTCCAATTACGGTAATTGTTTAGACATAAAGTGTCACTTTTATCGCACCGGTAGACAAAATAGAAACAGATGTTGAGAACAATATTTTAATGAATATGTATTTGATTTGCAGGTGATTTGGCGTTCAATGCAAGAGGAGTTCATCACTCAGTATAAGGCCATTCAGGACATGATAGAGCGCTGTTATCCCGACGCAAACATAACGTTGTCGTTCACTATAAATGATGTGCTGAATGTGTTCTCAGAAATAGCACAATCGCACTGATAGGGAGACTATTGGTTGGAATTTATATTAAAAAACATTTTATTTTTATTTGTCTTATAATTACATAAATCGTTGAAAACTATTATAAAATAAATTAAATATCTTATTGTAATGACTGGTCAGTAGACTCTGTAGTGATAGAAGTCCATTATAACTCTGCAGATATTGACTCCCGATATGAGTGTCACCAAATAGAAGAAGAAGAATGCGATCAATGGGTAAAGTATTGTTTGCGTGTGCCTTAAGATCGATAGACAGCTATAGCCCAGAAATGTTATGTAACAGTAATACGTGACTGCAATCAGCCATAAGGTGTTGCCGAAGAGTCGGGCCATAAAGTAGTCGTGACTTATGAATACTGGAATCAATCGATCGATAGTTAAAAACAATTATTTCAAACAAATGTCGAACTAATGGTTAATACCGTTATAGAAGAACAGCTGAAACACATGGAGTATAAGAAGGGGCGGAAAGAAGGCGTTCAGATGAACGTCGAATGCGTAGCCCCACTCCACGTCCTCTACCGATCCGCTCAATCGCAGGTACCTATTGGTGAAGAACCAGAACAGTGTGGCCACAACTGCGCCGACAATAGCGCAGTCAACGAATGTGACCCAAAACAAGAACTTAACGAAACCCAAAAAGTGTAGTCTCAGGGCTAAGGACAGTCCGGTCGCCGATATGATGAACCAGAGGAAGAGCAGCACCAGAAAGGCCGGGTCGTCCCGTGCGAACTGGTTCTTAGTTTGCTTTCTGTACTGAAAGTTGCGATATCTGTGCGAACAATGCGTTCAATGTATTAATGGTTGCATTCAATCAATTGATTCAAAACTATTATTCAATGAAATGAGAATAAAGTGAATGAATGCCTGAATTGCTAACACTTTTTTGGGCGACACAAACAAATAGATCATTTGCCAAACGGCGCACTCGAAGTCCATGTGTCCGAAGCGGAACAGTCGGTACACATATTGCGTGCACTTCTGGAGCGCATTCATCGACTCTGTTCTGTGTCTCTGACGCATACGAGTGGTCACCGGTTCGGGTAATGGACTCGAACTCATTGTAGTCACACAACTGTTGACCACAACAACAACAAACTGTCAATCGGTCTGACCTTCAAAACAAGACTAAATCCAAACAGAAATCACTTCCAAAAGCATTCAAATGTTTAAACTGATCAGTCGTTTAGTCGTTAGCATTGGTTTAGTTGCTATGAAAAGACATTCAATTAATTAAATAAGAAATTAAAGATTAAAACACTATTTGAAGCTATGATTCACTGATTCACAGGAATTGACTTTTGTTGACAACATATATAACGTCTTTCTATTCAATCCTTTGGTTTCAATTATACCCTATCATTGAGAAACTAATCTTGCTCAATATACTGTATTATTTATCTTATTACATTTATTCAGGATTAAAAAAAATAAAAGCACCAGTGCATCTTTACTGAATTTAAAGATAGACTGAGCCCGAGTTCATTTTATAAGATACCATCAAATGATTATTGAAATAATTGCATTATTTAAGCGCACGAGTCATAGGATTTTGAAGTAGCACTGCTCAATTCATCACTTTAGACAGACATTATTGATTTGGACTCATATTAATAAACATAATCTGACCAGTGTTAGATTCTCTCTTCAATTCAATTTAATCTATTTATTAATTTATTTATGTTTTGATTTAATTGTCTTTCAATATATTGATAATTATATGAGTTATGGCTTTAAATAGTTATTTAGTATTGATATCAATATTAGTGATGAAAATAATATCAATAAAATGTAATAACAGTAACGAACCAAACGTTTTGAGTGAAAACAGCAATTATAGCAATAAAGACAACATTAATAGCAATCGATTCTATAGTATCGAAGGAAAAGTGATCCCATTCCCCGATATGAGTGAATCGGTCACTCAGTTCCAGAGGAATACCAAAATCATTGTCAATTACGGCCAATATTTTGCATTTCTTAAGTATTAACACATTATTCAGACATTCCTTCCATTCCTTTGATATAATTCAACAAAAAATCAATGCTTTTGTCGCTCTTTTGTGTCGTTCAGAAGCGACGGGTCCTTTACGGTGACTCACTTGACTCCGGGGTCTTATCTGATCGAAGTATCGAACGCCGACTACTTCTATGAACCCATTCGAGTGGACATCAACTCTAAGGGCAAAATCCGTTCGCGAAAAGTCAATTACATCCAGACGTCTGCAGTCCAACAGTTGTCGTATCCGTTGAAACTCAAAAGTAAGGGTCAGTTCCGGTACTTCCAGACCAGAGAGACCTGGAAAGTGACGGACTTCCTCTTCAACCCTATGGTCCTTATGATGGTTTTGCCGCTCCTTTTGATTATGGTTTTGCCCAAAATGATGAACTCAGCCGACGCAGACACTCAACGGGTAATGTAGCCGACATACCATACCCCATACCCGACCAGCCCTACCATTAGATACCATTCCACACCTAATCCTTTCTATAGCTTTGAAATATTGATTGTTTGACTCATAAATGGATTTATAAATTAATTGTTTGTCTGTCTGTGCGGTGGGGAACAGGAGATGCAGAACCTCCAGATGCCTAAATACGACGTACCAGAGCTGTCGGAAATGATGACGAGTTGGTTCACTGGAGGCTCTAAACCACAAACGTCTAAATCAAAAGCCATTAAAAAGAGACAATAGTTTTGATTAATTTAGGATTTTTTTAGTATTTGTTACGAATAGTTCGGAACTGTTTTCTCATATTTTTTTCAATTATTTTAATTTTATTCGTTTTATTCGAAAGTAACGCAAATATTGTTTAATTATTTAATGTTTTTTCACTCAATTTCTGTTTTTTTGAATGTTATGTTGAAATTGGACTCAAATTAAAATTCCATTATTTGTAACAAAATTATGAATTTATATAAAATTATTGTTTATTTACTTTTTCGGACTTTAATTTTCATTTATCAATTCAATCCGGAACACTCCCGGTTAGGCTTGAAAGTAGTCTACATAGAGGTCAGCTTTGGTACTGCTTTGCTTATGCCTGACCAATGCCCCGGCTAACACATGTACTGTAAACATCTGAAAATTGGATCAAAATAGCTATAAATTGTTGTTCCGACAGATTTCGGCTGACATTAAACCCGAATGATCGCCAAATTCAGCTTTAAGTTCATTTTCATATTCCGTTGTGTGTTTGCCCAGTTCCAATTGGACGAATATTTCAAAAATGATATCTAATTTATTTTAAACTAAATGCTCCACCCAGGTTACTCGAATAGTTACAAATTGTAACTTACAATCCAAAAGTCACTCGGAATATCTCAAACACCAGTTTTGAAAAGTTTTGATTTAAGAATTTTATGTGTCATTAAAAATGATAATTAGCAAGGTCATATTAGTATACATAGTATCTAATATTTTATTATTGAATCACCATGATACAATTCAAGAGAACTCGTACCAAACAGGAATAAGATTTCATTCTGCAAAATGTGTTCAGGTGCACAAGAGTGCTGATGATTGCATAATTACATGTATGCCCGGGTGTGATGTGTGACTGACGGGTTGGGTTGACAACACTTTCGAGCTCTACTGCAGTCATGTCTCCAATGTTTTTATATTTATTACCGGTTTATGGCTTTTAAACACAGATTATGTAACACTTTATTCAATTATTTTAATTGATTTTTTCCTTAAATTAATTTCAATTCAATTATATTCGAAGAAAATGTCATTTAATTTAATAATAAAATTGATTTCAATTATATTAATATTGAATTTCATTGATTTGTGTCCGAAATGTTTGTGTAATAACGATGTGATTGGTTGCGGAGGTTTTGTTAAGTCTATCGTTAATATAAATTACAGTAAAATACTTATCAAACTGTAAGTCAATTCAAGTCAATTCAAATCAATTGAACCGATAATTGGTTTCAAATATTGCTATTATTTTGTTTGCATTTCTTTGCTTTAGTCTAACAGACAAAGGGATCGTTAAATACAGCACTGATTGCGCCCCAAATAATGGCTATTATTTCATA
The DNA here is from genome assembly GCA_034693305.1 of Eueremaeus valkanovi. Taxonomy (NCBI): domain Eukaryota; kingdom Metazoa; phylum Arthropoda; class Arachnida; order Sarcoptiformes; family Eremaeidae; genus Eueremaeus; species Eueremaeus valkanovi. The sequence goes on from JAQIWA010000789.1 coordinate 17,910, forward strand.
CCATTATATGACAAAGGATTGTATGAACTGAAGATCGAGCCACCGATGGGTTGGACTTTCGACCCGATGTCAGTTGAGCTCAACTTCGATGCAAAGACTGATTTGTGTTCCCAACAAAATGACATCAATTTCTCGTTCAAAGGGTTCACAGTTTCCGGAAAAGTAGTCAAACAATTGTTTTTTAATTTAATTATTTCAATGAATTTCAACCACTCTTTCCGATCGATTCTCTGTTCAGGTGTTCAGCGATGGCTCCACTTCCGGCCCTTCAGGTATGCAATGAAACAAAGATTGCTTTGATTTTAGTTTTATTTGACTCAACACTGATTGCTCTGAAGGCGTGTCCACAACATTGAGGGCCAAACGGAATAACAATATTCTGAAGACAACTCTGACCACAAGTGACGGTCACTACGAGTTCGGGGAAGTGCTTCCGGGAGAGTATCTGATCGATGCGACCCACCATTCCTGGAAACTGAAGACAAGCGAAATCGAAATAACTGTTGTCAACGACAACATCGATGTCTCCACTAATCCAGAGAACAATTTATCGATTTTAGGCTATGAAGTGACCGGAAGTGTTATGAGTGACGGCCAACCAATCCATTCAGTTCTGTTCGCACTGTTCTCTCGGACCCAGCGCTCAGTTTTGGGCTGCGATTCGAAACCAATTCCAATAAAGAGATCGACAAATGATTTGATATACTTATGTCACGTCTCGTCTGACAAAACCGGTTTATTTCGATTCCCGACAGTTCCGATCGGACAGTATGTATTGGTTCCGTTCTATAGCGGAAATAACATTAAGTTTGAGGTAAAGCCAAATGATTTGAGTTTTGAAGTGAAGAACGAAAACATACGAATTGATACTGTCTTCGAAATCGAAGGCTTCAGTGTTTCCGGACGTGTTCTGGTCGGCCCAACACCTGTTCCCAGTGCTGAAGTCATATTTATGGATCAGAGCACTGGTAACGAACAACTCATTACAACTAAAGCCAACGGAGTCTATAGTCTGGAAAGTGTCAAAACTGGTAGTTATATCATATCAGTTAAGGCCAAACACATGACGTTTGACCCGATTTTGGTTAAGATATCGCCAATCGCTGCACAAATTCCGGACATTTTCCCCAAAGCTTTCGAAGTTTGCGGAAGTTTTGTAATAAAGACTTTGCCGTTGAATACGAAGATAACGATTGGTTTCAAAAGTAGTAAATATATTGAAAGCATTACAACCGATATAAACGAGAAGTTTTGCATCGCTTTGAGACCCGATTCCTATACTGTTAGTCCAATCTCTTCAGAACTGAATAAAAACTTTAAACTAATTCCGTCACAAATGAATGTAATCGTTAAAAATGAGCCGATTCTGGACCTGAAGTTCACTCAATTCACAGCCACTATAACGGGTCGAATCAACGTTAAGGACGACTCAGTGAATGACTTACAGATAAAACTGTTCAATAAAATCGATAACCAATTGATTAAAAACTTGAAATTCAGTCAATTGCGTAAAGTGTCGTCAAATAAATGGGAATTCCTTTTCGAAAACATATCGCCCGGTGCTTATCTGATCTCTATATCCAAAGACTTGGAGTCGTGGTGTTGGCAGACAAACAGCCATTCCATAGAAGTGGTCGACAAAGACTTGGTTGACATTGAGTTCACACAAAAAGGATATATTCTTTCGCTATATTTCTCGCATATGATAGACATTGAACTGAAATATCCTTCAAATAAAGTGGAAAGACTTGGCGTCGGGAATGACCACAGTTTGAAGCATTGCGTCACTGAATCCGGCATTTATTCGATTACTCCGAAGGGATGCCATAAATTCAGTGATAATGCACAGGAAGTGATCAGTTTTGACACATCCAAAGAGTCGGGAAAACTGATCTCAAGAACAGCGGTCAAGCATTTGGTTTCGGCCAATGTCTTAACGAATCTGAATGTCAGTGATATCGTACTGACCGTCAAAACCAAGTCTTTCGGTTCGAGTGAAGAATTCACTCAACGCTTACATTTAGAACAACAAAGAACTATAAAAACCGAAAATGAATTGTTATTCGAGTACTTGATCTCGATTTGGGCCAAACCAATGCTCAACATATATTTAGAGCCCTCTTCGAGTCAGCTCTTATTCAAACCGAACTCATTTGAGTCTAAACTCGAAGACGAATGTCTCGAAAATTTGATTACATTTAAGGGCAAAATGGGTTTATTCATAAGCGGACAGATCGGCCCTAAACTCGATGGCGTCGTCATTAAGATTATGAGTTCGGATCAGCTTCTGCTGACCACTAGAACTGATTCTCTCGGCAAATATATGGCCGGACCCTTCGATAGTGACATACAGCTGACAGTAAGCGCTGAAAAGGAGGGCTATTTTTTCAATCCAGTGGTCGGAAAAACTGGTCACTTCCAGGCCATTCGGCTCTCGAAGATCACTGTACAGGTCAGGGACAGCGGAAATAACGAACCGCTTTCTGATGTCTTGATATCGATTAGCGGCGGAAAAGAGAATTATCGGAAGAATAGTGTGACGCCGGCCAGCGGTCAGTTGTCTTTCCATAGCTTACATTCCGGCCAATACTTCATACGAGTAATGATGAAGGAATACGAGTTCGAGCCCTCCTCTCAGATGATTACTGTTGACGACGGCTCGAACCTCAACATCGAAGTGCTCGCGAAGAAAGTGGCCTTTAGTTGCATCGGTATAACCGACTCATTGAATGGCGAACCAGAATCTGGTGTTGTCGTCGAAGCCATCGGCTTAAGGAATATTGTAATGAATTCTCATTTCAATTGTTCGCAATTACAAGAAGAGAGTGTCAGCGAAGGGAACGGCTATTTCAGAATCAAAGCCCTGAGACCTGAGTGTCAGTACGCGCTGCGCATCAAAGCCAACAAACTGTTCAATCAGTCGATTCCAAGACTTCATTTGATTCGAGTGGAAGACAAAGACGTGACTAATGTTCGGCTAATTGTGTTCAGAAGAATGACTCAAATGGATGTGAGCGGAGATGTGATCACAGCTACAGAACACTTGCCTTCTCTTAAAGTACGCAAACTTTCATTCATTTCATTCATTCCTTTATTTTAATAATAATGATATGTTTTAAACATAATTCCCGTATATTTCAGATCCGTTTGTACAGTGAATCTAATCCGGATCAACCAATCACTACAATAAGTCTGAATTCGAGTCCATTTTTCTTTCTGCCGGTCCTTAACATAGATAACAGGAATTACTTCATTCGTTTGGAATCGAGTTTATCCACAAATGTATACGAATTGGAAACCACTTCCAAATGGTTTCGCGCGAACTCAAGTCATACCCATTTGACGCTCACTTTTAGTCCCAAAATGAAAGTAAACCCGAATTCAATGCATTACAGCGACCACGACATGACTCACGGATCGGTTTACACACTTCCGCTCATTCTTATACTTATAGCCATTGTTTACAATTACAGCAAAATTTGGCCCTTTTTTGGCCAAATCTCTAATTTTATGACTCATTTGAATGCCGAGAGATTTGTGAGTTTGGATAACGTCGTCAACACTTCTCTATTCGCAGCCAAACGTAAAACAAAGAGCAAAAAAATTTAGTTTAAAATTATTAATTAGTTTAACAATTGATTTGTTTATATATTTATTTTAATTTTTTAGATTTTTTCTTAAAATTTATTGAAAAAATAAATTTTGTTTTTGTTTTTATGAATTTATTCGCTATTTGTTTGCATTTCTGAGGATTAGCTGAAGATTAGTAGTCAGTAATCCTTTGCCTACTTTTAGATCAAGACTTTAAGGAAGTGGTCGAGCAATAGGATTTGTATATATCAGTAAAGTTTAAATTGCAGTCAATTTGGAGAATATTTTTATTTAAGAAATGTTTGAATTGTTATAGAAGTCAATCGAATCACTCAATCAAATGAAATTGATTTCAATATTTGTATTCAATTATATAATATTCTGTGAATTCAATTCTGTGCTTTCGGACAATAACTGTACGCTTGAGTCGAATCGGAAACTAAAACCAAACCTAACCAGAGATGAGACCAAAAGTGTTACCAATTCTAAGGGATCGGAAGAAAGTGAGCCGAAGACCGACAGAGTGGTCGGCTTTATATCGTCTGCCATTGAAAAAGCAAAATGGAATGTATTGGCCGTCAGAATGGCTAAAGTCTTCTTCTCATTCTTTTTGGATCTATTCTTAGCCGAGTTCTTCGGCGCTCCGCCCACTTTCAGAAGTCGCGACACTTCTGTTATTGACTGGAATTCTCTTCTTTCGAGTCAATAGATTTGAGACTTTCTTAAAGAAAATCATTTTATAGTTAATTAATATTTATTTTTAGCTCTTTTTATATGCAAACCAATAAATTCTGTAAAATTATGTTTACATAAATTTTTCTTAAAAATAATTGTTGACATTAATTGCAATCAGTGATTGCCAATCATTTTAAGCCGAATTGTTTTGATATTATTTTTATTATTACTATTTTTAAAGATTGTATGAAAGGTAAAAATCGACATTTAGCCTGACAATTCTACATAAGTTAACAGCCGGGCTCATATTGTAAGCATCTAATGTTTTTGGTTCAATATAAACCCTTGTAATTGGTCTTGGTAGAAATTTCAACTTATGATCCGAGTCTATATTCATATTTATTGCTGAACCCATTTATTCTTTTGAATGGATCAGAAATATACTATAACTGCGATATTATCCAGGTTTTTGTCTGCGAGAATATTTTTATTAAATTAATTTTTTCAGTTAAATATAAATAAACTAATTTATCGATCATTTGATGAATTTCTTTGTAGGCATTTGTCAAAAAATTTTAAGAGTATTTCCTGATTGACAAGAGATCCGGTTCTTAAGTATTCTTTTGCCATTAAAACTTGGAAAAATAGTTTCTAATAAATGATAGACTTTATAGGAATCCATCACTCAATACATTGCAAAAAAATTATTTTATGTCAAATTGAGATTATATTTAATGAATTCATTTAATCGGTTAATATCTATAATATATTTTCTCACTTTTTATTTGAAACAAATCGTTATTTCAGAGAATTTATAATTTAATTGCTATCAATGATAGCCTATCATAATTGCAATGAAATTAATTCCCATTGGATTTGTCACAGGATGTAAAAGACAGTACAATTACCGGTTCTCTGCTACAGGTGACAAGCAATTTCATAATCATCCAGAGCACAAATTCTTGATTGAGTGCTTTACAAAAATTATAAATTTCAATAATTTCCTCTTCAGGTTTAGGCTCTGCTTAGGACTGAGTCCGAGTATTCCTTCTGTGCCTGTATATACAGTTTGAATTTTTCAGCTGAAGATCTCATAGTCAGAGAGCAATATTTGCCGGCCATTAAAGACTTTACAACCGGGTATTTCATTGTTGTTTTAAAATGTGAGGGATATTTTGAAAATTTTGATGTCTAGACCCCTGGCTTGAGGTATGATCTCTTTAACAAAATCCGAGGCTGATCACCCCTGGAGTTGACGATTCTGGTCAGCCCTGATTGTAATATACCTGTATTTGAGTTTGAAGTGCCTAGTATTTATCGGCTGGTGGTCGGCTCAATTTTACAGTGAAAAGGAATTATAATTAACCGAATTATAATGTATTTTATTAAATATCGAATTTAAGTGAATTTAAGCCCAAATTAATCAATTTTCGGAAAAATCTGACAAATTATACATTTTTGTTTTGGCGCGACATCCAATCAAATTGATATTAATTTTGCCCTGGATAGTTTCAAATTCTAATCTTATCAATGAAGAAATGTTTGACACGCTTTAATGTTAGTAGCTGCAACTCATAAATTTCAAAATTGATCGCTTGAATAGGATATCAAACAAGTTGTCAAAAATATGAATTTTTAGTCTTACAAAGAGATAAAATTAGTTTCAAAGAGTAAAGACCTTCAAGTGATGCGAATATAATTTATGGACTGAATGACAGCTAAAACTATTCTCATTTTATTATTCAAATCTTCATTCGCTTTGTTAACTCAGAAATTCTGTGATAATTGTTATATTTTTTTAAAATAAGTTCATTTTATTCAATCCATTGAAAGACACTGTCTGTGGGTCTCTAATATAAATCCATTAAAATGTTTTCAATGCTCTGATTAATTAGAATTTTTCTACTTTGCATCTCCGGACAAGTTTTTATAATTAATTAGCATTTATTCGAATCAAATCAAATTATTTGCAGAAATATTGAAATAATTGATCTCTGAGTTCAAACGGGTATTTTGAAAACTCTCATGTCTTGGGTCTCGAGTTTACACATTCTTTCAGTAATGAGATTCTAATTAGATTTCAATTATTATATTAATATTTGAGTCAATCGTTTAATTTTTATTTAAAAATAATTTAACTTTAATGAACTCAACTGAGTATAAGTATAACCTTTGCCAATGCACTTGACCTGAACAGTGAACAACTAATTCTATGTCTTTCGGCGATTTCACAAATATATTGAAACAAAACTCAATAATAATTTGCTTTTTCTACCATTACTTCATTTTTATTATCCATATATTGTATTGATTTCATACTTAATTCGGATTAAAACGATAGGCATATTGTGAACATTTTTAGAAACTATTAAAAACAATTGAATTTTCTAAATCATATTCGGATCAAAATAAAACTCTTCCTTAAATATTCAAAACAAGCTCCAAAAGTTGAAAGTTTGATTCTTCCCTCACTCTTCCTGGTGAACAAGATCATTTTATAAAATATAATTATCGTCCTATCAAACTTTATTATTCATTTGTGACGGGCACGATTTAGATAGGGTACCCGTGAATGTCTGACAGTAGTAGGAGTCGAGACTATGTGTAGAAGTTTGGTTTTTTGGCACTTTTCGGACATGCGGTTCAACCGAAGGGTTAACGCAATACTTATAGATCGCTCAGAGTTCTGGTAAAATTAGTCGTGTCCCTGCTTACGACACTGATCCAATCCGATTACTCAGAATACGAGCGCAAATGTGTGTATTGCTGTTTAGGGTAACTTACAGTAGAGGTGTGTGCCGACGAACATGTGTAGAGGTGTTGCCGGTGAGCGAAT